>JASANF010011403.1:0-41739 GCA_030248245.1 Trissonchulus sp. WLG1_4
TGAATGAACGTGCCCAAGTAAAACTTGTTAAATTAGTTATAATAATCTATTCAAATTTAAAAATAATATAAGTAATTAAATACAGAATGACTAAAGGCCAACAGACAAAATTATATGTCCGAATTTAAACAATCAGAAACTGAGAAAAACTCGTACTTAATTCCAAAATAGGATTTATCGGATTAGATTAAATTCTATTTGATTAATAACAAGGCAAATGAATACAGCAGCACACTGAATTTCAACAGGGTGTCGCATATATGTGTGAGGGAGTGTGTGGGGACCTCCCCTTTAATCGAGGGGTCAGTGGGGTCAATCCTGACACTTTGGGCAAAATTGAGTAACAATCGTAGTTTTTTTACGAAAATTCTGCAAAATGTAGGGTATTTTGCGTCAATCAAGGGGGGGTGGGTCCCCGAACATTGGCAGGGAAGGCCCTCCAAAAATTTGGACCCCATACCTATTACATAATGAAGTGTAGTGTATACACTCAGATTCTGTTATTAAACAAATATAGTACATTCTAATCTAAATATATGATAAATCCAATTTTTAATGAGTCTGAAGTCTGAACAACTCACGAAATTCAACAGCGACCTAAGCCGGGCCAGGGATTAGCCCATACGCTGGTATGCTTCCAACCGTTAGTCTGTGACCTCGATTCGCAGATGAAGTTTGTCTTTCAGGTGGTAATACTTTGGATTACCCGACGCCAATAGTTTCACTTCCTGAAAAATTGAGTATTTACTATTTAGTATTAGTATTAGGTATTATACTTCTTGAAAAAATACTGAAATTATGCCTTACTGTTATATATATATATATATATATATATATATATATATATATAATATATATACGTAAACATCTTAGTTCTACTCAAAAAAATTACGGCTACTAAACCTGAGAAGAGTGACCAAACACTGTTATGTTTTAATTCAGACCATATTTAATGCTAAATATAAACTATCACAGCAGCATTAAAAAATGAAAAAATTCTCCTAGGCACAAACTATACATACGCGATCGGTGACCTATCTTATATTTATATATTACTCGATAATGTCTTAGGAAAAGAAGACTTTCTAAAATTCAAATAATCTACCATTGTAAAAACTAATTAACATAAATGCGAAGAAGTCAAGCTCACAACGTAACATTTCTTTATCTCTTCCTGTCAAGCCAAACACGAATTGCCCTATATTATCCACCATCTATGCTCACAAATATATAATTTTCATCCAATATAATCATACAACAGTATACTGTTATATTTGCCACACCTACCACGTCTGGATCTTTCAAAGATACGTTTCCATATGTGTAGCCTGGCGCCTGTGTCATTTTGCCATTCCTTCACCGTAACCCCACCGAACCAAAACTCTACAATACAAAATAAATTCGAAACAAAAAATACAAAAAATAACAAAAGGTATATACTACGAACGAATAATTAAAAGCGAAAAAATAAAGTTCAAATAATAGCAAACGATAGCGAATAGACTCATAAGTAGTTAACTTAGAAACAAAAACGTTTGGCCATAATAATATCATCACACACAATCAACAAAATCATTTTTTGCCGAAATTTCTTTTAAAACTTCGTGATTTTTTGTAAAATGCTAATGATTCGCTAAAATACAGTTACTATATGCACCCTTTTGTTTTTGTTTTTGCTGTTTACTTCTGGCTTAGACTTCGATAGGAGGGGGGGCGGTCGAAAAACTCCCATAACTCATTTCTGTTTAGAACATTACACAGGAAAACCGGTGATCCGAATTTTCTCTAAAACACCGTCTTACACTTATGAGGTAATTCGGAGGTTATTAGGAGCTTTTTATAGATATTTCGTAGCGTTTCGGACAATTTAACTGAATATTCGGATGTATATATGAATTTTGTCCTAAAAATCTGTGAAACTGTTTTCAAAAATTGGAATTTATTTAAGACAAAAATTTGGCAAGATTGGGACGTTTAAGAAGTTTAAGATGTCTTATTTTTCTACAAAAAGCCTATATATAAAATCTATTAGACAAAATTCGGACAGTTTTATGTTTTAATGTGTTAATTTTGTGTGAAAACCCTCTAAAAATGATTCCTTGAAATTAAGATAATTTTAAGACAATTTAAAAGAAAATTAAGATGTTCAAAAATTATCTTAAATTTACCCCATTTCTGTCGAATAGATTTTATAGGCTTTTTGTAGAAAAATAAGACATCTTAAACTTGTCCCAATCTTGCCAAATTTTTGTCTGAAATAATTTCCAATTCTCGAAGAATAGCTTCACAGATTTTTCGGACAAAATTTAGACATCCGAATTTTCAATTAAACTGCCCGAAAACGCTTCGAAATGTGTATAAAAAGCTCCTAATAACCCCCGAATTACCTCCGAAGTGTAAGACGGAGATTCATCGAAAATTCGGATCACCGGTTTTCCTGCGTTATCTTTAATTTATGTGCGACACGACACGAGTTCATTTTGGGCAGTGTATTTTTAAGAAATGGACTCGGAGGCGAATCGTGAGGGCGGGGTGGCGGACAGTGATTTTATCGACTTGTTCAGTACCAAACCGGTGAAGATTGTCAGTAAAGTTTTGGTCCCAACATCCGGCAAAAACGCAAAGGTGAGTTGACGAGTAGTCGGATACTAGCTATGGATTGCATGTCAAAGGAAGGACAAGTTGCTGCTAGTTGGACTGAGATTGCTAGTAACTGAATTTTAGCTAACTTGATTAGCATTTTACAAAAAATCACGAAGTTTTAAAAGAAATTTCGGCAAAAAAATGATTTTGTTGATTGTGTGTGATGCATATTATTATGGCCAAACGTTTTTGTTTCTGTAGTCACGACTCACGAGTCTATTGCTATTGTTTGGTTATTATTCAAGTTTATTTTTTTAATTTTCACGATTTGTTTTGGTAGTATATACCTTTTGTTATTTTTGTATTTTTTGTTTCAGTTCAATCCGATCGGTAGAGTTTTGGGTCCGGGTGGGGTTACGGTGAAGGAATGGCAAAATGACACAGGCGCCAGGCTACACGTGATGGGAAAGGGATCTCTGAAAGATCCAGACGTGGTAGGTGTGGCAAATATAACAGTATACTGTTGTATGATTATATTGGATGAAAATTATATATTTGTGAGCATAGATGGTGGATAGAGATAGGGGATTCGGTGTTTGGCTTGACAGGAAGAGATAAGGAAAATGTACCAATTGTGACCGGACTCTTCGCATTTATGTTAATTAGTAAGTTTCTCAATGGTAGATCATTGAATTTTAGAAGTTCTTTTGCTAAGACATTATTGATAATATATAAATATAATAGAGGTCACCGATCGCGTATGTATAGTTTGTGCCTAGGAGAAGTTCTCCATTTTTTAACGCTGCTGTGATAGTTTATATTTAGGATCAGACAGGTCTGAATCAAAACATAACAATGTTTGGTCATCTTTTAGGTTTAGTAGCCGGAATTTTTTTGAGTAGAACTAAGATGTTTACGTATATATATTATATATATATATATATATATATATATATATATATATATACAGTAAGGCATAATTTCAGTATTTTTTCAAGAAGTATAATACTTAATACTAATACTAAATAGTAAATACTCAATTTTTCAGGAAGTGAAACTATTGGCGTCGGGTAATCCAAAGTATTACCACCTGAAAGACAAACTTCATCTGCGAATCGAGGTCACAGACGAACCGTTGGAAGCATACCAGCGTATGGGCTACTCCCTGGCCCGGCTTAGGTCGCTGTTGAATTTCGTGAGTTGTTCAGACTTCAGACTCATTAAAAATTGGATTTATCAGATATTCGGATTAGAATGTACTATATTTGTTTAATAACAGAATCTGAGTGTATACACTACACTTCATTATGTAATAGGTATGGGGTCCAAATTTTTGGAGGGCCTTCCCGGCCAATGTTCGGGGACCCACCCCCCCTTGATTGACGCAAAATACCCTACATTTTGCAGAATTTTCGTAAAAAAACTACCATTGTTACTCAATTTTGCCCAAAGTGTCGGAATCCACCCCACTGACCCCTCGATTAAAGGGGAGGTCCCCACACACTCCCTCACACATATATGCGACACCCTGTTGAAATTCAGTGTGCTGCTGTATTCATTTGCCTTGTTATTAATCAAATAGAATTTAATCTAATCCGATAAATCCTATTTTGGAATTAAGTACGAGTTTTTCTCAGTTTCTGATTGTCTAAATTCGAATATATAGTTTTGTCTGTTGGCCTTTAGTCATTCTGGATTTAGTTACTTAGATTAGATTTAAATTTGAATAGATTATTATAACTAATTTAACAAGTTTTACTTGGGCACGTTCATTCACTTATCTGGTACTTTGTTATTAGACAAGTTCGTTCAGGTTAATTTAAATTTTATGTGCGTGATTCAATTATGGATGTAAGGAAAAAGGTGACGCTAAAATGAACCAAACAATTGACACTTTGTGTGTCGTTTTATGCTATGTTTATTTCAATAACATTCAGAACTTATTTGCATCAAAATTAGTCCTAAAACACCAAAAGTGTATTGCGTATTGGCAGGATATTTTGTGGATAAACGTATATAAACGAAACGGTTGGATTGTGCAAAGTGTAAACCGTAGATTTGACCTAGGTGGTAGCTAAAGGGCATTATATAGACTTTTGATAAAAAGTAGAAAAAATATTTTTTTCAGCGTGAAGATGATCTATCTTCTCGGGCAGGACCCGGTCCCGGACCCCCACCTGGTTTTCAGTCCGGACCCACTCCCCGCCCCCTTTTTGCACCCAATGGCCCCGGACCCAGATTTCCAGGACCCCCTGGGTTTGATTTTAATCCTGGTCCGCCCGGGAATTTTAATCCTCCAGGCCCTCCCCCGGGTCCCAGAGTCGATTTTAATCCCATGGGTCCTGGCCCCAGAGGCGACTTTAATCCCCCAGGACCCCCCTGTGGCCCCCCCACGGGTGAATTTAATCCCATGGGACCTGGACCGCGTGGAAGTTTTAATCCCCCAGGCCCACCCCCGGGTCCCAGAGGTGATTTTAATCCGATGGCTATGGGTCCTGGCCCCAGAGGCGATTTTAATCCCCCTGGCCCTAGAGGCGACTTTAATCCTGCTGGACCTAGAGGCGATTTTAATTCCCCTGGCCCGAGAGGCGACTTTAATCCTCCTGGCCCCAGAGGAAATTTTAATCCCCCTGGCCCGAGAGGAAATTTTAATCCCCCTGGCCCAAGAGGCGATTTTAATCCCCAGGGTCCCCGCGGAAGTTTTAACTCCCCTGGACCGTCTTCTGCAAGCCCCAGATCAGGCTTGAACCCTATGGGTTCTGGCGTGCGAGAAAATTCTCCTGACAATCGCAAAAATTTTAAACCATCCGCCCCCCGTGGAGACTCTAATCCGCCTAATCAGTGGATTAATTCTAATCCCGTCGCAGCTGTGGGAAATACCAACACGTCGGGCTCTGTGGGAAATGTGCCTAAACCGTCCCAGGCTTATATTGCCCCTGCTCCTGGGCCGAGCAACTTTAATCCGACTAATCCGGCTGCTAATTCCAGCAGTTCAAACTCACAGTGGAGAAACCTGGGGGGCTCTCAAGAGTCCATCATGGCGAAAATGCCACCGGTCATTAATTTGGCCACTGCTGGCTCAAATTCGGCCAATTTTCAGACAAACATGGCCAACTCTGGCCAAAATTTGGCCACTTCTACGGCCAATTTTTTGGATTTCATGACGAAGAGTTTGGCCTCTGTTGCAAATATGGCAAATTCTGGTTCAAATTTGGCCAATTCTGGCCCAGCTATGGCCAACACTGGGCCAAATAATATGGGAAATTCTGGGTCGACTTTTCCGAACTATTCTGCCAGCAGTATGGCTAATCTTGGTTCATCCTTGACCAGCTATAATTCTGGCCCTAGCATGGCCAATTTTGGCCCAAACATGACTAATTCTGGCCCAAGTATGGCCAATTTTGGGCCGAACAATAACAATTCTGGCTCGAATTTGGCCAGTTCAATACAGAATTTGGCCAATACTCTGCTGTCTCGGCCCAGCCCTTCGATGACAAACAATTTGCCCCCAATGGCTGCCCAGAATTATTCGTCCCCTGGATTTCAACCAAATCCTACCGCTGATTCCAGCTCCTATAACCCTGCCATGATCAAGAATTCATTGGATGCTATGGCGGCTGCTTATGTGGTAAGAAACCTTTATGATTAATCTGTTCAATCTCTAATTAATCTGATTTCTCATTAATTTGGGACAATCTTTCAAATTGCAGCAGTAAATGTCTTTGCAAAAAAATTTAATTTTGCTAATAAATTTAGGACCTGTTTGCAAAAGTGGGAAAATTTGCAAACGAAATAACCCTCAGAGATTAAGGGTCAGGAGCCTAATGCCTAAGCCTGTGCTGGGTTCAGATTTAGATGTATTGTTAAACAGAACTGCATTGTAATAAGAATAGCCATGTAAAAAACTTTCGCCACTCAGATTTTGACTAGCTTGAAGTATACCAAGATTCGTCACATTATGTTAGCCGCCTAAAATTTTTAGCCGTATTTAAAATCTAGTCACAGAAATCCAATTTCGAATAAGACCCTAAGAATAGAACTTGTGACTAAATAAAAAACAGGGATGTAATATACAAGTTTTTTATGTGTTTATATTGTCACAAGTCACTACGTGATATTATTTAATAGACAGTGATGTTATTATAGTTTTCTGTTCTATTTTATTTTTTTTGCTGTTTTTTCAGGCACAGTCTGGTTATGGTAAAAGCGCAGGTGATAATACACGTTCTTCTGAGTAAGATTTTGAATGGATATTTTTGATATTATGTTGCAGTTGTTTTGTGGGTATTGCGGGTTTATGATATACTAGTAAGTTTTGTTTTAATTTGTCCCGTTAACAACTTTTTTCACATATTGCTCAAAGCAAAGTATTTATATTTTTAGTAAGCTTTTGAATTTTTTGTGATTGATATGTTTTTTATTAAATGAGTATAGATAGGGTGGAAACTTAATAATGCAGTATTGTCACTTTGAGTGGTATAGAAGTAACTTTTTTAATAATTACATAAATAATAGGATGTAGAATATTCTAAGCAAATTGATAAATATAATATATACTTCGGATTTAACTATACCATAAGCTTACCCATATCAGTATTTTAAGAAAATCTTGAAGACGAGGGCATTAAATTCAATAATATTATTAGTTGTAGTTTTTTAATTAATAAAGTGTAAGTATCTTTGTACTTTTTAGCAACAGTAGTCAACAGGTGTTTGACTACGGCCATGGGTCGGATCTCAGTTCTCCCCCATCTTTGATGCCCAAATCAGACTCATGTGAGTGTTATTGATCACTGCTATAATGATCAAGAGTCGATTCATGTGCGCTGGCGTATGCTTGTATGTCATTCGGACAGATAATTGTATAAAAGCATGACTGGTTACTATATATACATTCCTTTATTCTTTCTTTCTTTTCTTTCCTTTTATTCTTATGCCTAATTATTGTCTTTCTTTTGTCTCAAGTCTCAATCTCCCCCCCCCCAGATCGATCAAAAATCCCTCTACCTTCGCGCAAATTTTTTGGAACACCCCACTGGGCCCTCGATTTTTTTTGGTGGTACTCCCATTTGCCGCTTGTGTATGTTTATACTTGTAAAATATTTGTGACATATTAGTGATCACTGTACTTTGAAGAGAAGTTGATAGGTTACACAATTTCCGGAATAGAAGAGTGCTCGTCACTTTCTGCGTGTGTATCAAAAACTTCTTTCTCGAACAAAAAGTAAACATAAAGTCAGACAATATTTTTGTTTTAGCCAATGGCGGCCCAACTCGAAGCTATACCGGTCAGAACCCAACGCGAACAAGCACCCGTTGGGGGCCATATTGATCAGTCGATTGGATTGATTCTTACTTACAGCCGTATGTCTGTTCATGTGGCAAAGTTTTGTTATGCCTGGAAGGAGCTATCTTTTTGAAATAAAAATAAAATCTGTCGGACACAAAATGCAGACTGACTGAATTAACTGAATTAAACTAAATTATGATTAATTATCAAACATGAATCATGATAATTAACTTCTTCAAATTAGACGCAGTTACATTAATTAATTAATACAAATTAGACACAGTGACTCAGTATGTTACTTAATACTTAGTGATTTTTTACAAGGATTCTGTGATTCTATGTGGAGTTGTTATTGCTAATTCAGTTAGTCTCACGTTTTGTAAAGGTCATGCTACTGGTAGTATACCATGATAGGTGGTGGCGTATCTTGTCTTTTGCCGGCTGAACGGACATGCGACTGTAAGTGTAAACCGACCCTTATGGGTCCGTTTTCTCAACGCGATTTCACTGGACTGGGAACATCTGGGAATGTACCGGCGGACTTTTGGGTATCTTAAAGTGGGTGATCCGAGAAGAAAAAAGCCTAAGCGTGAAGCCTAATCTAAGGCCAAATAAGGCAAATCTGAAAATGTGTGATCGTCACAACTGTCATGCAACAGGTACAAAAGATATTCCGATCACCCACTTCAAGAATTCCGAACTTATTAAATACCTGAATCGATTGAGAACCGTCTCTGTAGCGCTACAGCTATAGACAATAAAGAATAGTGGAATAATTTCTGTTTCTGAAATTCCCACCCCCCCCCCCCCGTTTTGTTTGTGCTGTATAAACTGTTCGCGTTAAATAAATATTGAAATTGTTATTAAACCAACTAAAATGGAGTCAGCAGCTTACATTAGTATTTAAAGAATTTTTCCTGTTGTGTGTGCCACAGCACAACAGGTCTTTAATTTTGATTTTGGCGTTATAACACTAAACTGTGCAAGAAATGTGTCTGTATGCATGTTTTACTTCAGCTCAAATGTGTATGTGCGTATGTCACCAAGAATTAAAGTGTTAAATTACGCTGGAAAGATGATAGTTCAGTCTTCAGATATCTTCAATGAAGCGCTAAGCTTCAAAAAAGATTTCTAGCGGACAGAATCGAACCGTTCGTCTTCAGATTGTTACACCAAATCCCTGCCGTCTGAGCTAAGCACTTCATTGCTATTACCTTCAATTACTGAGTGAGTTTATTGGAAGAGTGTGTCAGGCTCATGCTTTCAGTATAATTTACACTCATACTCATACTGACTCAGGAAACGTTGCGACACGAAACTTTTTTCAAAGTTCAAAAAACATTGATTAACAAATTGATTATCGACGAAGCATAATCGTGTTCAGGCTGAAACACAAAAAATTATGTTCCCCTACGCTTGTAATCTTCAGCACCATTTGTCTTGCAGACTTTAATGTTTATTCACCAAGCCGTAATAGCTCAGTTGAGAGTGCGTTAGACTTAATATCTAAAGGTTCCCGGTTCGATCCCCGGTTTCGGCAAGTTTTTTAAATTCATGCAAAATTTGCTTTTTGATGACTTTATTTTGCGTTGTATTTACCCTATAGATTAACTTTATATTACATGTAATTTTACATTTAACAGATTTTATTTTTCGCAAGTTCGCAACATTAACCTGGAGTCCTTTAGCTTATGAACGCAATGCTGTTTCCAAATTTACTGGCTGCTTTTGTTTATTTTGGAATATAATTGGACACAGGCAATTGAGCTGAAAAACGTATAACTAAGAAACTGCTTATTGCAGCTCTTGAATTTTGAATCAATATAATCAAATAAATAATGGCGGCGTTTAATGTTTTCTCTGATACGCCACCTCAGGCTTCACTATGTAACTACTCCAAACTCATGAAAATGTGTTGTTAAAACAATCTGTTTTGAGAAAAAACTATGTCAATCTTTTGCATACACATTTTGGAGTAAGATAACTAGTTGCTGCACAACAGGTTTTAGCTGGCCCGCTGGTCAGCTTACTTGAAAGTAATGCTTGATACTTACTGAAGGTTTTACCGCAGATTGGGCTTGTTTGGGTTTTGAATTTGAAAACATTTTGTGAAACTTTTACACTGTTTGAAGTTTTATTCTGTATATTGTTAATATTGAGTCATGTTGCGCAATTTTGTACTAATGAAAATGTATATAGTCATACCAAGAGTACATAATAGCGTCTCACTCTATATAGAAGAAGCGTGAAACACTCTCCAGCCTGCCTGTGTTCTAGCACAGGCAGATGCGCTGGTCATTTTCAGGCTACATGTTGACATTTTGTGCAACATGTGGCTGGCCAATCAGAAGCGAGCTCCTATTCTCTGATTGGCAGACGCCTGTGCACGTGCTCCAGTCATAAAACTGGATAGGGACAAAAGGTTATTAACGCATTATTCATTCATAGTCTGTTTGAAAAAAACATTAAAAAGGTTTGCAAATACCTTTGGGGATATTTTGGCAAACTTTCAGCGAAATTGATTGAAAAACTTTTAAGAAATTCAGAAAAGTTTATATCTCAAAAGTTTCTCAATCAATTTCGCTGAAAGTTTGCCAAAATATCCCTGAAGGTATTTGCAAACCTTTTTTCAAAACATGATAAATACAGAATGTCAACATGTAGCCTGAAAACGACCAGCGCATCTGCCTGTGCTGGAACACAGGCAGGCTGGAGTGTGTTTCACTCTTCTTCTATATAGAGTGTGACGCTATTATGTACTCTTGGTCATACTCAATACTTTAAATTATTAAACTGCGTAAATTGACGAAAACGAAAAAAAGACGAAAAATTGAAAAAAATAGTATAATATAATTCTAAGTAGCCATCCAATATAATACAATAAGAAGAAGTACATCCAAACATTTCCCCTGTTGTTTTTTTTAAAAAAAAATTATTTGTTTTCGTTAAGCTTTTTGAGTTAACGCGGAAAGTTTTCTTTCGAAAAGTTTTATAGTGAATTTAGTTAATAGTCACCTTCAGGAAGGCTTATAGCTCAGCGTTTACGGATTCAAATCGTAAACGGTCTTTTGCATTAAGTAGAACTATATTTCATCTGAGCGTACGCCATGCATGAAAAGTTAAAGCGTGGTTTTGTTAACAGTGCTAGCGTTTAAAAAATGACTTGCAAACTATAAGGTTTTTTACAAAAAAGCTTGAGCCACAGTTCTGATTCATACGATTACATGCTGGAGCTGAAAGTTGGATATGTTTTCGACACATCTAGAATCCCATTGCATGTCTCTCACTTGTTGCTGGTCAATTTACTGAGGAAATAGCTTGCAAACAACAGCACTGAAAACTTACAGTTTTTTCTAGTTATTAAAACCCTTCAAAAATGTCCACAGGCAAAACTTTGAAAAAGTGACAGACATGCTTGGGGATTTTGCCCTTTACATGACTGTATAAAATCGTGCTCAAGTATCAATCGTAACTCGAGTTCTGTTGGCGCGAAGTTTACATTGAAATCACAAGGATCTCGAAAATGCAACTTGCACCGTAGGAGTTGACTGCAAAATGTCGTGTGAAAAAGTTAAAATATTATTGTTTTTTGTTAATAATATTGATGTGTTTTCTTTATATTGTTAAAGTGATGTGTATGGTTAAATAAATTGTTGATAAATTAAAAAATGGTTTCCTAAACTTGGTGTTAGGCGTTTGTTACTTAGCATTAGTTTTTTGATCGGATAAAAGCGCAAGAATTTGGATACCGATCCGATTTGACTTTTAATTTGAATTGGCATTCGATCAGATGTAAGAAACTAAGAAGCACTGACTTTACACTCCGTGCGGGCATGGTGTGCACGAATGCTAGACAGCGTAAAGGTTTACCATTGAGAAGGCAGGTTGGGTTAATTTAGCATTTACGCGCTGTACTCTTGATGGCTGCAATTTGTTTATTATTCATGAATTTATATCACAAGAAATAGTGTTTTGGGCATGCTTTACCGAGGAACAGAGGTGGACGCGGGTCCACTGACATTCGTGGGTAACCGCGCTGACAAGTTGACCCGCGACCCACTATTTTAAGTACCTACCGTACCTGATGATTGATGATTGAGGTGTTGCCCAAGTCTGACTTCCACAGTGATCTGTTTCACATTGCTACCTTGCCGCCTGACAGTGTTACACATGAAACATACCTTAAGGTGGAATGCATAAAGGCAGTCTAACGTTACAACCAGTCTAAGACGTTCTATTTCATTAAATTAGAACATCGTAACGAAACATTCAACACGTATTACATAGGTTCGAATGTTGTTCTTAGACTAGGGCTGGGCACGGTTACACGGTACGAACCGTGTACACGCGTGTAACCGTGTACACGATAAGCTTAGCGTGTACACGGTTAGGGGTCACTATCCGCGGTTACTTAGCGGTTACAGCGTGTACACGTTAAGACACAGTAACCGCGGATACTGTAACCGTTTACTCTAAACGGATAGTGTAGGGGAGAATCGGCAAAACAGGATCTACGGTAAAATAGGATCAGCCTTATCGTTTTGCGCATGCCTGTTCTTTAGAGTGGCTTTTGGTCACGTGTAACAAAAAGAATCCATTCATTGGCCACTCTAAATGTCATGTGACAAATGTCACATCATCCTGTGCCGTATGGGCCAAGTTTGCGGCCAATGAGCAATTTTTGTTAGTTTTTACGATTTGCGAATTTCAAAATGCCGCCCCAAAAGGTAACTTCTGTCGTTTGGCCCGACACTTACGGGACACTTGACTCTGATTCAATTGTACTGTCCTGTACAGAATTTTACGCTGATTATTTTTTCATTCAGATTTAGCTAAAATTGTTAACTTTTTGCAAATGCCAAGCTATTGTTGATGATACACTATTTTTTGCACGGATCGGCAAAACAGGATCAGTTTTCCATACCGGTTGTGAAAATAGGATCAGTGGTGGGCAAACAGGATTTTCAGTGGTTAACGATTTAAAAATGACTGATGGATGTTAATATTAGGTTAACATGCTTTAATTAACTAGGAAAGGTACAGTACGATTGTTATTTTTAAGTAAGCACATACCTACCAGTGGTTTGGTGGGTGATTTATGCAGCAAATTTTACTTTTAGACGCTGGATTTTTTTGATTATTTTTAGGCTGTTGACTAAATTTAATTGCCATATGCAAACAAAATAAGTTAAAATATTAAAAGAATCATTAGTTTAAATTAGAACAGAGTATGCAGTTAAAACTGAGTGAGGGTACGCTACAGAATAGAGACATCAATCATACCATTGCCTATGAGCTTTGTCTATATGTTCCTGCTAACAATATGAGGAATACTCCGCATATGTACACTCGAATTATGCGTGTAACCGTTTCTGTGCTTAAAATTTGTTTAGATGCAAGGATTGTATGTAACTGGTAAACGGTCGAATGATTAGTGTTACTACGACTTGAAACAGCATTCAAATTTCGACCGAAGAGGTACATTACAAATTACTACATAGGTGCATACTACTTCATACTGAGCTGCTCCATTGTATAGTCAGTATTAGTAACTAGCTATGTAAAGTAGGGTGCATACCATAATAGGGAAAAGTTTGGTGCTGCTGAAGTTAGAATAAATTTTAACACGTAACTCAAGCAATTGAATGTGATACCCGCTGTCACTTTTTATGAGGCTCTTAAAAAATTTCTGCTCTTAAAAATAAATGTAAATTTTTTGAATACCTAGTGGATTTTGGATAATTACATTAGCGAGTTACGTGATGGCAAGAATACATTAATGAGAAGAGTATGCCACTGTAATTGTTAGCGGCCTAGTTGCCGTGGACATACTGCAGCAGCTATTATCCCCATACAAAGATCACAATTTTGGGGGTACCCCTTACACAAATCAACCCTCTCAAGTCTCGAAAGTTGGTCGAATCCCTGAAACGTCAGAGGCACTCTCATGTTTCAGACAACCTATAAAACTAAATAGATCTACTCCTTTCACTCCGGAGCAGGGTTTTTTTCAAAATCGGCACTGTGTAAATGTTGTGTAAATTAAAAATTTGCTGTGATTTTTCAATATTCATGCCTGGGGTCTGGGGGCGGCAGCTTTGTTTGACTTAGTACGAGAAATAGCACATACAAGCTCAGCACGGCGGATTTTTCACTTTCAGGTGCATAAAAAAGAATTCCAAAATAAAAAATCAGAAGCCGTTTAGGAGCAGAAGCCCCCCAGAAGCACGAAATTTTTTATTCTTGGGTGAAAAATACGACTAAATTTCGTTAGCACAGAGAGAGAGAGGTCAGAAACCGCAATCGACACTTCGCAAATTTTTGTAATTTTTACAACCAAAATAGGGGGTTTTATCAACTTTTGGGGGGAAATGGGGTTGTGTAAATCAGTTTGTACTGTGTATTTTTTATTTTTTGTTGTGTAAATTAGGCGGCCGATGTGTAAATACACCCTATTTTGCACAAAAAACCCTACTCCGGGACTCCAGCTATTGAGGTATGTCTTCATCCTACGTGCAGGTGCAACGTGCAAGTACATATCCCCCACAAATTTTAAGGTCATACCGTCAAATATAGAAGGTCCGCCTCCCTTTCGAGGCATAGTTAAGGAATCTACATAGGCCTCTTGCGTTTATGTTCCAAAACTTGATACTATTGTACTTCACTCTTTTTATAATTTTGATATCAATAAAATCTCCTTTTCCTCGAAAAGACACATTTGTTCATACTTTTTTCATGCCAAGTTTACGAAAGTTTTGAATTTTTTAGTGGTCTGAAACCAAAGAATGTGTTTTACTATTCATTTGTGGTGCTTTGTCAAACCTGTGTTGATCCCATTTATCCCCCTTTGATCCTATTTCAACACCGTACTGATCCTGATTAGACACCTTCCTAATGTCAATTTACATGGGACACGAATTTGATCCTATTTTGCCGCTCCTCCCCTAACCGGTTACTCTAAACGGATAGTGTAACCGGTTACACTATCCGTTTTCCGACTTCGTGTACCCGTTAAGAAAAATGTTCGCTTGGCTGCTGGATTTATGCAACTTAGCCTACAATCGTGCGCAAGCGATTTGCCTGTGTGTTATGTCATATATATACGCATTTGTGTGCAGGCTATATTCTTCAAGATAGAGTTCTGCCACTAGCAAAATTTCCGGGCCGGGCCCGGGCCGGGCCGACTAGCGCGCTTCCGGGCCGGGCCCGGGCCGGGCCGGCCCGGCCCGGGCCCGGCCCGGAGCCCGCGGCCCGCTACAGGCCCGGCGGGCCGTAGCGGGCCTATCGGCCCGGGGCCCGCGGGCTGGCCCGGAGCAGGCCCGGGGCCCGCGGGCCGGCCCGTAGCAGGCCCGAAACCCGCGGGCTGGCCCGGCACAGACTTCAGCAAGTGAATGTCTGCTTTTACATGCACTAGGTGGCTGCGTGAAGGATATCTCATTTGCATATGCAAATGAGCCCAGCCATCAGTGCGAGTACAGAAAGACTGTCACTTCACGCAGTTACTTACCTGCCGGTCAGCCTTGCTCTAGACGAGCTTTATTATAGAGTAGGCTACCTACATATCTAGCAAGCCACTACACTGGAAAATCGAAGTCCGTCCCACCCGCTTCCCCACCCAAATGTATAAAACATGTTTCAGAGTTGTTATCGGCAGCAAAGTGGGTGGACAGTCTTCGCTCCAACAACTATGAAAAATCAACTGACCTAGTCTTCTTCGCTCTTTCTTCCATAGCTAAATCGACCCTGATCACGTACCTGCGTCATCTCACAATGTTTTCTCGCTACCAACAAAACATGTGGGGAGTGACCCCCCTACCAGCAACAAGCCTTCAGATTGCCCTGTACCTCCTGGAACGTGTACAACAGACTCGCTCGGGTTTGCAAATTCCCCAAGTTTTGGCTGCCCTGAAATGGGCCCACGGGTTTTGCAATTTGCCAGACCCAACAGCAGCACGACACGTCTCAATGATTGCTAAGGGACTTAACCGGTATCATGCTACACCGGTGCAAAAGAAGTTGCCGCTCACTAAGGAAGCTATGCAAAAAATTGTTGCAAAAGTAGAAAAAACTGCCTCACTTAAGACTCTCAGAGATGTAGCTTTTTGCGCAACAGCTTACGCTGGCTTCCTTAGATACGACGACTTAGCCAACGTTCGGTGCAATAATGTGAATATTGATGCCGATAGCTCGTTCATGACCATCCTGTTACCAAAATCAAAAACCGACAAACGGCGGGAGGGGCATAAAGTTTTCATAGCAGGCTCCCCTAGCAGCATTTGCCCTATCCCACTGATTCAGCGGTATATGCTTACGGGCAACCTCAAGGAAAGCTTGAACTCTTACTTGTTTCAGACACTTAACTATGCTAAGGACAGTCAAACTTGGCATCTCAGTGGATCTAAGCTAACCTACTCTGCGGCCCGACTACTAGTCAGAAAAATGGCAAAGTCAATCGGCCTAGACGAAGGAAACATCGGCACACATAGTTTCCGTGCCGGCGGCGCAAGCCAAGCAGCCATGGCGGGGGTGTCGGATCGTTTAATTTCGCTCCATGGGCGCTGGAGCTCCGACAGAAACCGAGACTCCTACATTCAGAATTCAACAGAAGCTCGCCTACCAGATAGACAGCGAATAGGTAAAAGCATCATTATCGCGAGTGAAAAGAAGCGATAAAATGCATTGTGTGTGCGACTGAGTGTAATATAAGTGCCTGCGCACTTGTAAAAATCAATATATATGCAATGCAGTCATTGTTCATACGTTGCTGAAGCTCGAGACGGCCCTGGGCTTGCGGGTTTCTAGGCTTGGCGGGCCGCGCACGGCCCGGGGCCCGGGGCCCGCTACGGCCCGGCGGGCCGCGCACGTCCCGGGGCCCGGGATTTTACGGGCCGGGCCCCGGGCCGGGCCCGTTTCCAAAAAATCTCTCCGGGCCGGGCCCGGGCAGAACTCTACTTCAAGATATATAAAGGCATTTATACTGACAGCTCAGCATTGTCCCAGTAGCTCATATGGTAGATTGCTGGTCTGCAGATCTAGAGATTTGTGGTTCGCATCTTTCCGTGGTCATTCCTCCCCACTCCCTCTGCTTCTTGACGTTTAGTAACCAACCGTTTAGTAACCGTGTAACCGGTTAGTAACCGTGTAACCGTTTAGTAACCGTGTAACCGTTTAGTAACCGTGTAACCGGTTAGTATCCGTATAAACGGCTACACGGATACTTAGCGTGTAAACGGTTACACGGTTACACGGATAATTAGCGTGTACACGCGGATAATTGCAGTAACCGTTAGTTAGCGTGTACACGCGGTTACTAGCTTTCGAAACTAACCGTGTACACGGATAGTGATTTTGTAACCGTGCCCAGCCCTACCTTAGACTGCGTTTAGCAAGACTGAGGTGAAGACTGCCTTTATGCATTCCACCGTAAATGTTTAGGTACCGACAGGTACAGGTTTAGGTTTAGGCTCTCTTGCAGCCCGGGTGCCCATGCCCTATATAGATTAGTAATAGAGTAGTGCACACAGCACAGGGAAACTTCGATTCGGAGTTTACTTAGAAGGGGACAGATGTGAAGTAAGATAGACCCTCTACCTAAAAATAGTATATGCTTACCAAAGGGATTCACGACAGCTCATTGTCGGCCCAGTAGCTCAACGGTAGAGTGCTGGTCTGCAGATCCAGATATGAATGGTTCAAATCCCCCCTGGGTCATTCTGATGATGTTGTCGTTCTTTCCTTAGGGGAAGAATCCCCGCTCCCTTTCTTGACAAATCTATTTGAGATTACATTGGAATCCAACATAATTTCAATTTCATTACCCAAACAAGTCAATTTTTTGATAAAGTCTACAAGGTCGAAGTGTTGTGTGGTGTTACACTTGGTCAATTAGTATTGAGTTACCTATAATGCGCGCACATTTAGACTGTACTCAACATTAATTTGCATAAATACGCACTTCTTCCACTGCAATTTTAATAGTTCCGTTTTTTCCTATTTTAGAATTTCATTTTCCCACCACTTTTTACATTAGCTCCAGCGTCACTATTTTTGCGTAATTTTCGGGTTAGCTAAACCATGATTTAAAAGCATCAATTGAGTCATATTTTAGAGTCAATCTCTCTAAATCGGCTTGTTTTTCTGATTTTGGCATCCGCTTTAGCTGGATGACACGTGCCGCTCCTAGGAAAGCATAATTGGCTCTCAGCAGTGAAATCATATGACCGGAGTAATTAATTATTTTCTGCTTTGAGGTAGCTTACAAGCAATCACCTGTGACACAGACATTTGATTTATTACGATATTATACCTATATCTAAAGGTTGACCCAAAATTGCTGGACTCAAACACAAAACAAAACATGTGATTTCATTACGAAAAGAAGGAATTTCAGGCATCAAGAGTATATACAGCGAGTAGTCACAAAAATCACGCCACCTGTTTTGTCTCAGGGTTCAGCAATTTCTGGTTAGACTATATTGCCTTACTACCTTAAGTACATATTATAGGTATAGTTTTGCGTTTTTCTAGAAATTTTGGGTAATATGGCTAAGACTGATGTTACCTTGCCACCGTTACCTACTGTAGGGCCAGAAAACTGTGCAATTTTCAGTATAAAAGGGCGCTTAAAGTAACTGTACACACGGATAGAGGTTCTGAGCCGTAGCCACGTTTAAAGTTCTGTCTTTGTGCGCCTTATTCACACTAAAGTCGATTTATTACTTACAGCCGTATATCCGTTCAGTCGCTAAAATTACGAAATGATCACGCCACTACCTAACGTCTAAGATCAGATGAGTAATTACATATGTAGTTTTCCGAAGCAAACGGACATACGACTTTAACATGAATCTATTCTTAAGGGGGGTTTAGTATACTTCTTCAAAGTTTAGTTCAGTATTCGGAGGCTGTTTTTTGCACTAATAAATATTAAGTAGACAAAAAGAAAGCTCTGAAACTAATCAGAAAAGCAGTTCAATTTATCAACCAAAATTGATTACTTTGGTTACAGCTGACTTTTACCTTCATTTTCTACCGTAATACGATAATCACACTCAAAATTAAATAAACATAGCTAGTGGGATTTGAAAGTTTCAAAGTTTACAACTTTTACTGCGGAGTACAGTAGAAAATTACAAGACAGAATTAAATAAATTTTAGGCGCATTAGGGGTTCGAAAGTAATTTGATAGTTTTGGAATTTTTCTCACACTAAAACACTTTGGGGGCATGTTCGGCTTAGGTAGGGGGTCCTCAAAAACTAGGTAAGGTCGTTTAATTGCAATCGTAAAATCAACATTGCGCGCCAAGACGTTTTTCTACTATTTTGTGACGTAAGTTTTAGAAACAAACAGGATCACTTATTTTTTTAAGACAAAATGAACAAATGAACGAAACCTGGCGGCTTGATGTTGCAGATTAAGTATATATAGGCTATACATAAAATTGGGTCGTACGATACTTTGGCTAGAGTAGAGATACTTGGTTTTGTATTGTCTGACCAAAAAAGGCTGGACCTGGAGATAAAAAGAAACATGCGATTTCATTACGAAAAGAACGAATTGCGAGCATCAAGAGTACCTAACCTACACTTAGTAGTGACAAGAGTACATAATAGGACTATTATGTACTCTTGGTAGTGACGAAAATCACGCCACCTGTTTTGTCCCAGGGTTCGGCAATTTTTGGTGAAACTTTAGTCTCACGCTGATCTTGACATCAGCTTCTCGATTGGCAGAATTTCCATATATGTTAGGATCGATAATCATTGCATCTGTGTAATTGTTCAGCCAGCAAAAATAGGTTGTCTTGCTTTTTTACGCTGTTTGTTAGGCGGCATGACGGTTGTAGTATAAATAATTTGCAGATCTTAAAGGCTTGAACCACAGATGTACATGGGGGGGTCTGGGGGGGGGGGGGCAAGCCCCCCCCAGATTTGAAATTCCGGGACAAGCCCCCCCTCAGATTTGACCAGGCGGGACAAGCCCCCCTCTCTGAAACCCCAAAATCGCTTCAGATCGCCGTAAAATGCTTCAAAAATGACAAAAAAAACGAAAAAATTGCTAAAAATATCGGAATTTCGCAAAAATTTCCCATTTTTAGGCAAAAATTGGAAATTTTCGCGTTTTTGGGACAAAATATCGGGACAAGCCCCCCCTAAAATGTCGAAAATTTCGGGACCCCCCAAACTGAGACCTCGTGTACATGTATGGCTTGAACTGATCTAATGTTACCATGATTTCGATTCGTTTAGTCTGACGAAAATCTAGGTACTCGTTTAGGTAATTTGTTCCTCATGTTTGTGACCGACCGTGTTCCGCCCCACCCGGCAGAAACTTTTGAGAAAACATATTCATCCGAATCCAGAGTGTCATTTCGACTTAGCTTCGCTTGCCGGACTGTTATGCCGGCCTAATTTGGTCGATCGGTCGAATGTGACCGAAAAACACTAGAAGTGGGCCCAAAAATTGGTTCATGATTAGTCATTCGGTAGCTTACGGTCTCCTTGTCTAATTAAGTTTGGTCGCAGTTTCAAAAAACGTTCACCTTCTCTTTTTACAACACCTTGTCACGGTTTTCGCTTTTTTTATCGTCTCATCGACGTATAAATTTCCAATCTGGGTTAAATAGTTTTAAATCTTACGGTATCGGGCAGACGTTTCATTCACTTTTCTGACATTATTTATTGCACAAAAAAGTTCATTTTTTCAGCAATTTGCTGCTTTTTTTGACCCTAAACTGCATTTTTTGTTACTACGCAACATTTTTGTCAGTCTTAATCAGCTATTTTGTTAGTCTTGCGAAATATATAACTTGCCGCAAAAGGGCGTATTTACAGTAGGTACTGGCTGACACTTGTGACAGGAACTGTTTTTAGTAAAAAACGTGTGATAAGTAGGATTCGATCCCTCAAGCAGCACAGTCATCATGACTCCTGCTAAAAGGAGGAACGTAAGGTTAGTTCCGAAATTTTCAAGGAAAGGAGGGGTGTTGTTCAATCTTGCCTAGTTTTTAAAGTTAGGTAGTTTAGCTAGTAAGTTAACCTAGAGGGTAGGGTAGGCGCAAAATTACAGCCTTATTTATTTGCAGCCTTTATGTAACGCTGAGAGTAACTATGTAGCTATTGTGGTTTATGTCCAATAAAGCCATAAACTTGCGTCAAGACCCACAGGTGTTGAACTTAAACCCAGTCTAAGTAAACAAAAGATCGTACGAACTACACATAATTCACTATGATGTTCTATTTTATTCGAAAAGAACGTTTTGGATCTAATCCAAAGTTCAACACCTTTTATGAATGCAGCTGAATGCAACTCTCTAGCGTCCACGCTCGGTTACAGAATGCGTACGTATCTATTTCGCATCACGTCTGTGTGAGGGTCGAATTTGTTTTGCCATCTTTCTTCGGTCAAACGTAGTGTCACATTACCATGTAAATTAACCTTACGCACGCGGCTACCGCATGTAACACTGTACGCAAGGAAAGAGGGTCAATTTAGATAAGATTATCTGCAACTGGAAAAGGGGTACCGCGTCTAAATTTGACCATTCATAAAACCATGTTTTACATGAATTAGGTACAAATTTAATTTCAGATTATTTAACCAATTGCGATTCGAAATACCATTCCGCTTTAAAATCCTAGTCTCGGTTTTAAAGTGCACCCCTGGGCCAAGTATGGAAAATTCTGGACGTACCTACCTACTTTAAACAGTATCTTACAGTAACATCTACAGTAAAGGTATTAGTCTGTTCAAATACGCAGAGACAGAAGGCAGACAGTCAACAGATTTCTAGACGGGATTTTATGAAAAATAACCGATAAGTCCTGCCGTGTTAACATCTGCGGGCCGTTGCGTAATTGTTGTTGATATTCAATTTATACTTTTCGGCATGTTTTTGCAGTGGTAACGTCTATTTCTTATGAGTTATCACTGTCAAAAACGTTTTAGTGGCAAGAGTACATAATGGGAAGAGTATGACACTGATTCCATTGGCCAGTTTGACAGCGCGGTAGATGTGTTGCATATTAGCGTGGTTAAAACTTAAAGCTGACAAAAACTTGTAGGTTAATCAAACGAAACTAATCACAAACCCCTGAAAACTGATCGGTCAATTCGGGTAATGGTCGATTGAATCTTACAGCCGCATGCAAACACGATTAATGGCGTGATTATTTCGTAATTTTGCTGGCTGAACGGACATACGGCTGTAAGTAATATATGAATCGGGGGTCAAAGCTACATAACACTGTTGGAGTTACACACAAAAATGTCATACCTTCATTTCAGTCTTATGTATATATTTCGACTGAAGGTACTAAAACCTCTGCACGCGTTACACAGTGACAGATGTTGTACACAGTACGGAGACATGTGCAAAGTATAAATAAAGATGCACTGGAAATTATAGAGCGTCTTAAATCAACAGTTTTTAGAGGCCCTTGAGGTCTATATTTAGTTAGACACAGATGGTGCTAAGATAGCTCGCTCGCCAATAAAATATGGTTACTACGGTCCCCTTGGAGTTTAATCCGAATCCGATATATTTCGGCTTTTACATCTGTTAGTGATTGAAACATTTTCATAGGTACAATAATGATATAATTAGTTTAAATTTTGATTAATTGGTATACAGGTTAATCAATATGTGTTGTATGACGCTCAGGCTACAGCAATTAACTCGTAAATAGGTAGTTTAAACTTTAAACTACACAGAATAGAGTTGTGAGGTGTAGTTTGAGTTTGATGGATTTATTAAAATGCAATAATGAAAAATGGTAAATTAAATGGAAGTTTAAAAAAGGCAGACGGGAATGGAACCGGGTTATTAAGCACACAAATTTTAATCCAACCCATTTAACCCATATTTTAAAACACACGACTAATACTGGCTATTTATTGCTATAGTACCGACCAAAATTACTTACAACAAACTCCGGAATCAAAGCGGAGCCGAAGTCACTTGACTCCGGAATCAAGTGACTCTGGCTCCGCTTTGACTCCGGAGTCTGTAGCGAGTAGTTTTTCCTGTTGTGCCACAGTTGTGTTGTGAAGCACAGGTCTTTAATTTTGATTCTGGACAATTACACTCAGCATGTTATCACATTTTGTGCATTGGTTTGTGTAACCTGTGCTTCAGTCCAACAGCGCGGGCGTCACATGTGGTTTGCAGTGTTTCCTACATACGTTAGTTCGGATGGGTTCAGTGTTAAATTACATGGGCAGCAAAAACATCTACTTTATGCGCAATACCATTAGAGATTATGGAACCCAAAAAAAAGTAAACGACGGAATGGAACTCCCTGGCATCCGATTTTAACTCGAACGCGCTACCGTCTAAGCCAACCAGCTTTCAAAGAGGATTTGCAGTGATTGTCAGTTTGAGGATTTGCGTGATCAATCATTATTACTGAAAATAAATTGTGATATCAAAGTTAAAAACTTAAATTGTTAATAGAATGCAAAAAATATTTTTTACAAAAAAAAAGTTTTATATATACATGTTGGGCTCGATTCATACTTACAGCCGTATGTCCGTTCTGCCGACAAAATGACGAAATTAATGACGTCACACGCGCTGGCTGATCCACTGCACTAGGCTGCTATTGACGTCATTCTGCAGACTGAACGGACATACGGACGAAAGTATGAATCGAGCCTTAACCTTAACATTGGACGAAAACTTCAAACTGAGAATCTGATTTTTGCAGATAGACTGTTGTTAAATATTTTTCTCTACAGTGCATCGCAGCCGAAATAGCTCAGTTGGGAGAGCGTTAGACTATAAATCTAAATGTCCTTGGTTCGATTCCGGGTTTCGGTCGGTTTTTTTTGAATCAACATGCTGTTTTTAATATTTCATTTTGCCAATTATTGAAGCATTTCTAGCTAACATAAATCATAAATATATTTTTCTACCTCAGCAGACGCACTTGTGTTACTTTGATTGCATTTTGTACCAACCTTCTGTGTCCCTGGTTTATATATTTACGCTAAAATTTTACTTACCAAACAACCTATGTAATTCAAAGTTTCAGTTTAAGTAAGTCGCAATAGGCAACAAGCAGCAGTTTCATGCAAATTTTTTTAGTAATTTTCAGCTGTTAATAGTCAGTACTTACACTAAGTTTGTCCCTGCCGCGTAAAATTGTCAAAAACTTGGTAGTATTTTTCAAAAATGTTTCAAAATCTCAATTTGACGAATACTCTCCGTCTCCCCCGCCCAGAACCGCACATGGACCCTTACATTCATTGAATTATGTAGGTTTTGAATTCCAAGATAATGTCAATCAATGGCAATCATTGACAGCGATCACTCGATTTATTATTACTTATTTATTATCACTCGATTTTTTTATTACTTCATTCATTAGTTAATAATTCATTTCATTAGTAATAATTATTTCACAGAACTATTTAATTCATTGTTGATTTTATGCCAGACGTCATGTCGCCCCTTCTTTGACTGAAATTTAAGCCAGAAATTTATGTTTTGGATTAGATACTGGAAATGTTTTGTTAAAAAAATTACAACACCGCAACACCACATTGAAATTATGGCCAAGGGGGCATCATAAGCTTAAAACTTCAGAATCCTACCTCATTTATTACTAAACATGAAAATTGCATTTACAGCAATATATACATAACTTATACAATAATAAAATTAAAATTAATAAAATTGTACTACGGTTTTTATCCAACTGTAGGCAACTTTTAAAAATAAGCACCCGACAAACAAAAACTTAAACACGTAAATCATGCAAACTGCTTGGTGGCCAGCTTATGCCAAAAAGCAGTATAAAGGCCTGCCCCCGTTGAGGCGGCGGCAGGAATAAAAGCCATTTTAGGCACCGGCCCCAGGAAGGCTTACCGTACAACGAGATACCGCTGCACAACAGGTTTTAACTGACCTCTGGTCAGTTTACTTGAAAAAGAATGCTTAACGCTTAGTGAAGCTATTGCCGCAGATTGGGCTTGCTGTCTGTACAGCATGTATGTATTTATATAACTTTTGCACTATTACATAGTGGCGTGATTATTGGCTTGTTTTGTAATTTTGCCGGCTGATCAGACATACGGCTGTAAGTATGAATCGACCTCTGAACAGTGATGAACGTGTGAACAAGATGGAGTGTTGCTTACATTAGTCAGTTTACAATAGTGGTTCAAGGCACTGTAGAGTACTGTACAATTTTGTTTGAACAAGTCAACAGGGTCTCGCATTGCATGCAATATTGCAGTACGCGTGCGCTTGCAATTTTGTTAGCAATGCAAACTTATGCACGGCGCTACATGAGCAATAATTTCGAAGCAGAAATAAATGAATCCTCATGAACATTGCAAACTACAGTGCATTGCAAAAAAGTTTCCAATTCGTTACTGGTAGAGAACCTTCCCTAGGTATATATCAATAAAGGCCGAAAATTTGAGTAAAAGTGTATTATAAATTTGGTCGATACTGTATTATTTAACTCGTCTATTTTATTTAGTCCGATTTGATATGCCTAATCCTTTAATCCGGATAATCTGTTTAATCTGGTGAAGGAATATACCTACTCCTTGTTCATTTGTAAACTATTAATTGGCACATTTGTACGTACAAAAGAAATGACACCTTTGCTTGTAAAAGGCATTTTGAAGTTTTATAACGCACAATTTAGTCATTATTCATTAGTGTTTGCTCAGTGTTACTAAATAGTGAAGACTCGTGGGTGTGTAAAATTGATGTAAATTTAATATTTTATGTATTTACGTCCAAATTTTAGCAATTTGTTTGCAGAAAAACTAGTTTGAAGGGCTAGAGGGGCCTGTGAAGCTATTTTTGGCATGAAAAAATAACATTCTGTATTTGGTTTTCTAGTTAGATATTGTAATATTGAAATTTTGACATCATTTTTTACAAAAATTTTCAGTGATGTCCAAATCTGCAGAATAAAGGCGAAGAAATGTAAACATTTGTATTTTTTTCATACTTTTTAGGATTAAATTTTATAATGTGTAGTTTACGCACATAACTTTATGGATTTAAAAGATTATTAAGCAAATAACTCGGAAACAAACAAACTCATTGATAGTCATTTTAGCATTGACACGTCTATGTCTGAGCAGAATTCATGAGTCGAATCATGCTTACAGCCGTATGTCCGTTCAGCCGGCAAAATTAAACAAGTAGGCCCCAAAAGGGCAAAGTTCCTTCCCCGGTGTCTACCGTTCAGGTTTAAATAAATTGGTTCTATCTATTCCATACTTACTGTAAGCTACACTGCGTACCTCACTCTACTTTGTACCTAGCTCATTTTTATCTAAGATCTAACCTATGTAGCATGTACGTAGTTACGTACAAAAAACGGTGCTGCAGGATGTTAAGCATCCCGCTGCATCAGGCCATTAGGCTCAAAAGTTACGCTTTGATCTGAGCTGAGCACATCAGCTCTAAGAAGCGATAAACAGTGACTTCCAGCGGCACTTAAATACTGCTGCTGAAACATTACGGTGCCGAGGCTGCAAAATTCTGTCACTGGTCACTATTTTTACAGCATATTGATTGATTACGTACGTGCATATACGCAGACAAAAATAAAGCAGCCAGCACCCAGCTGAATTTACACGCAAAACATACAGGCGATGAAACGTGTGCACCAGTGTTTTCACTGCATCATCTATGAATCAAACAATAGTTCCTTCTCTAGAAGGAACAAAAAATCACTTTGTGGCTTGTAGCCTGGCTTACACATTATTAAAGTCTGACCAAAAATTACTGAACCCTGAGACGAAACAAATGGTTTGATGTTCACTTGCTTAATGCTTCATGTTCACTCTTGATGATTGTAATGTTTTCATCATTACCTAAATCACTCGTTCTGTTTTCTCTCAGGGTTCAGCAATTTTTGGTCAGACTTTAGTGACTCTTTTCTCACGTACATACGTATGTAAGATTTTTGCGTTCGGCTAACAGCTATCCAAACAGTTAGCTCAGAAGGTGTTTGGACTTGAAAAATTCAGAATTCCCTACTTATGTTCCACAGTATAAATAGAACACGAGTGTGTACGTATAGAACACGTGTTTTATGAAATTTGGAATAAAATATTTTCGAATTTAAGGTGGTCACGAAATTCGCTGTTTTGATAAAGGCAGGTTTTGAGAGAGCTGTGGCAAACGGGGCGTAACATTTTCTGGAATTTCCAGTTTCCTTACTTCCAGCCAAGTCCACAATTTTGGCGATTAGAATTAAAGTCGAAAGCTTTCTGCAGTTACGTTATGAATTCAGAATATATACTTGACGGTTTCAAGGCGGGGGGGGGTTGGAGGGTGTGTCTGCCCCCCCTCCCGACTTTAGGAGATCCTTAGCTCAGTATGAAACCTCCCTGTAAGACATATTACCCCCCCCCCCCCTTTGGGAGATAAAATTAGAAGTTACGTATTTATACTTGACGCACAAGCGGCTAGCGTTAAACGGAAAGTCAAGAACAAACGCTGAGAACCGGTCAGAAAAATAGAGATAATTTTAGAAAAATTTTTCAAAAGTTTCCAAAAAAATTTTCAGGAAAACTTGCTTTCTAACTGAAAGTTGAGGGGATGGGTTTTTTAGTAGGGGAAAAGTAAAAAAAGTTTAGCGTTTTCAACTTCAATATTTGCATACTGCAGTTGAAAACTTATGCGGGCTATTTTTGTGAACTTTTCGGAGCCAAACTTTGGTAGAAGTTTGTGAAAGAAGTGGTCAATTCAATCTATTAAATAGAACTGGAATAAGTTTTCGATGGGGCTACTTTAAAAGTTTGTTAAAAAACGAAAAACTAACTTTTTTCTGTTCTGGCTACCGAAAAAACTTGGAACGTTCGGTAGTGTTAGCTTTTTTACTCAACTTAAACTTTCTTCCCACCGGAGAAGTAAAAAATAAGAATGAAAAAATAAATTGAAATAAGAAAAAAATAAAAGTTGTGAAATATTAAGCAGCTACATAGGTTTTGATGTTCTGAAATATTCAAATGCAGTATGATATGTAGATATTTTGCAACAATTTTACGATCATAAATTAAAAAATGGTAGTAATAGTTACTAAAAATTGAGTAGCAATATATAATTTGAAAAAACGTAAGCTAGACAGGGCGACGTCTGTTTTGTTTACTTACGTATTTGTTTATGTTTACGTAGCTACTTAAAGTACCTGCTTTTAAGCTGAAGTGGGTATGTGCATCGGTAACAGTTGTAAAGTTTACACCTTGAAGAAAGTATGCTTTTTGACAGTATTCAACTTTTTTGGAATATACGTTGAACACTACAAAATGACATGTTTTTTATGCAAGTTTGGTTAGAATTTGGTTATAACGATTAAGCTCATATGCATATAACTAACAGCCACATATATACGTTGAGTCAAAAAAGGCTATATATATAAATTATTATAAATACAAACTCACTGACGTTCAAATATATAGCTGTAGACTTCAATTAAATAAATAGAACATCGTAACAAAAATTTTTACGCATATTTGATCGAATCAAAGAAAATCTGATAAAAAAACCTGAGCAAAAAAAGCTGAACACTGATACGAAACAAAGGATAGTACGATTTCATTACTAAAAGAACAAATTTCAGCCATCAAGAGTACAGCGAGTAGCTACGAAAATTACGCCACCTGTTTTCGCTCTGTATTCAACAATTTTTAGCCAGACTTATGTTGTTTGTATAAATTAAAATTTTTCTTCAAAATTTTGTATAATGAAAATTTAAATTTAGAACAGTTAGTTCCGTACAAAATTCGGCACTATGTTAATGGGGTCAATATTGTCTATTTTAAGCTGAACTGTTTCAACAAGTTTATCAAGTCACGCACCAAGAAGTTATTTAAAAGTTTGCTAAAACTTGTTCAACAGAAGTAGCTGTTTACAAATCTTCAAGTACTGTAGAACTAGAAAACAGTCAAGTGCTAATCGAAAGCATAGAGATAACACTGATATCATTTTATCATTTAAAAGACCCGTTGGCAAAATCTATAATGCAATAACTGGATTATGGTCGATTCATACTTACAGCCGTATGTCCGTTCAGCCGGCAAAATCACGAAATGATCAGGCCACAAGCTGATCTTAACACTATTAGTGGTGTGATGATTTTGGAGTTTTGCCGGCTGAACGGACATACGGCTGTAAGTATGAATCGACCTTAATCCGCTAAATCCATTTTAAAAATTATGTGTCAGTTCCCATTAGAGAAATCAGACACGAGTTTCAGCCAACTTCCACAAACGCTGTACATATTTTGATTGGTTGAATTAATTTAATCCTCTGGATTAATCCATAATAGAAACCGAGTTTAAAATTAATCCTAGTTGCAAAAATAACTGTGACTGAAAGTTTTACTGACTTAATACAAACTGCTTCATGTAGAACACAAACACACGCAAAAGCTGAGATTACAGAAACAGAGGGTAGACTAACGAATAAGACTATGCGATCGACTGACTATTGGCTAGCAATTAGTGGTTACGGTAGAGCTGAAAGCTGATTGGTTGATTTTAAAAACTACTCAAAAATAGGTTTAATTTATTAATCAATTAACTGCAGCTATTTAAAAAAACAACTAAGTACTAAATTTTTTAGTCCACGAGCACAAAAATCAGCGATTTGAAGCTAGTATTACATTCTACGAAATGCAACTAGACTGAAATCGATTTCAGATTTGAAATTCATGATACGTTGGCCTTGATTAATACTAATTTATACATTAATGATTTTACAGTAGGGCAAAAAGTGCTAACATTTTCGTTCAAGCTAAAGTGAGGGCAAAAGTTTTTTAAATTTTTTATAAATTAAAGTTTTACAGAACTAAAGTTTAATTAAAGTAAGGATAATTTAATAAGTTGTGCTTTAAGACCAATAACGTCTTTGTACCCAACGCTAACGTTAAAGTACCTATGCCCTTTAATTGAACTTGAAGTTGAAATTTTTCGCCTTATGTAGCGTTAAGGCTAAATGGTTAAATATCATTTGTTTAAAAAATACATAAAACCAATCAATAGGTTTCGATCCCTCGTATCCACAGTGCTCAAGCGAGAATTCTACCACTCAACCACTGTAACCGACTAGTCAATGTCAGTCGAACCTGAGAAAATGACCACACGGACTAAACCAATAATATAGAGGTGCTATTCGAGAAAAAGCAGCCAATAGGATACCAAATGTGCAACATAATACCCGCTATAGAAACCGAGTTCCAAAAATGCTAACTGTAAAAATATACAATTTTAAAGTACAATATTACATTACAAACAGGCTACGGTATAGTTGGGTCAAAATCACTTTATGAAGAAGCATAATTTTCAATAAATTTAGCGGACTAAATTTAGTATTTTGGTTAATATCCATAACTTTTTGAGAAAATAAAACTCTGAAAAAATGCAAATATTAAGTAGTAAGTATTACATAGTATGTAGTTTTGATGTGTATATAGGTATGTATGTAACTTTGTAGTTTTGATGTGTATATAGGTATGTAACTTAGGTAACTTTGAAGTGGAGTAAATTTACGACGTTATGTTGGTCTAATGTGGAGTTAATAACAAAATAAAGTTAAATAAATTATAAAAAAGTTTAATCCGCTTAATCTAATTTGAAAAAATCGTTAAGTGATTTTGACAGAAACAAAAATTGATAGGCTATCATAGCTACTTAGAAGCTATTCTAGGTACATAGGTACAGTGCGTGTTACATACAGTATTTATGCGTGAATCTACAAGGCTAACATGGCAGACAAATTACACAATGAGAATAAAAACTGGCTTAATCTTAGAGTCGATTAGACGGAATAGATTAAAATGGTTTGCGCAATAGCTTGTGTCAAGCTTTAGATTATCAAGATTAGATTTGCCAAATATTGCCTTGACGCGTTACACAATTTTGAAAAATAAAATACGCATGAGCAAGAGTGCATGAGTTATTGGCAAACAACTTTTAATCTAATCCGTTTAATACATTTTAGGATTAAGTCCTGAATCTCAGTCCCACCAGAGAAATAAGAAACAAGGATTCAGCCAACCAGACCGTTGCTGCATTTTGATTGGTTGAATGCTGTTTATTATTTTCTGAAGAAAATTGAGACTGAGGTCTGGTAAAAAAGCAAAAAATGTTTAGTTATTCTTTATTTTTTACTGATTTGTTTTTGACGCCATTCCAATATTACAAAAGCAATTAATTGTAAAACAAATAAGTACATAGTTTTTTGTGGATTTTGAAAAAATATGTTAGGCGCTCATTTTTGAGGTTATATAACATTAATTGTACTTAAATTTTACATTGAACCACATTTTTCAAAAAAAACTAGAGCATTTGTAGAACACAGAGGATACAGGTGCAAAAAATATGAAGTCACTTGTTTAAATTGAAAAAACATATTACGAATTTTTGCCTACATACACAATAATAGGCTAAATATGTGAATAGTTGCTAAGAACCTGGTTTTTTTAAAGTTTAAAATGCTTTCTGTCGTTAAATACGTGTTGTCTCAATCTAGATTATAACTTTAAATTGTTGTAAAGTAATGTACGTACTGTAAATCATTACTGTAGATACAGTAATTGCAATGATTCTTCTGCAATTTCAAGTAAATATAACACGTCAGATAAATTCCTGATATGCTAGTCAGTTGTCAGAATATATGTGTAGGATATATTGAAATTTTTGTGGTTATGGTCAACTGTAAATCTATATACGTAATTTGTAGACATTAATACCTAATATATACATATTTATATAACTCCTAATGTCGATTCACAAAAGTATCTAAGGTAAAATGTTCAGTGGAAAAGAAGAGCTCAATTTCATCTGATTCGGATAAATGGTATATAAACTAACTAACCGACTAGTATTTCTGAAAATCGACATTGTACATCGAGTAAGGATCGATTCGTATTCACAGTCGTATGCACTTCAATGACGAAAAAAATCCCGACACTAAACGTATCTCGGTTTCTGGCATCGTTATTTTCCTAAGTTTGCGACTGGCATAAGGCTGTAAGTATGAATCGACCCTAACTGCTCCCTACTCGAATATATATGTACATTAAGAGCAAGGCTTGACGTACCTACGTCAGGTCCGGTAGGCTCATATAGGCAGTATCAAGGGCACATATAAAGTGAGCCACTACGTACTCCTGGTCAGAATCTGATAGTACAGTCTCTCTGAAGTTTTATGTACTCTTAGTAGCAAAAGTTTTCACAGCTCCGTTAAATTGGACAAAGTATGGCAGGAAAATTCCTGAATGGGCGGTAGCAGATCCGTGATATTTTCCAGGTCATTCATACAGTTTGCCGCTGCCTGGGGGGTGCCGTAATCAGGGGGGTGCGAGTAGATAAGGGGTCGCAGCCATGGGGCAGGGTTATGCGTGGGCCCCCCAAATTCTGGGGGTATTTGGGGCACTTGGGCAAAAGAAGTCGAGTCCTCATAGAAGCGGCACTCAGGACTGGTAGCGGGTTTCATTCCTGGGGAGGGTACCTGGGCAGGGGGGGTTATTTGGTGTTGGGACAAATAGCTCCCCTCACAGGATTCGTGGGGGCTGATTTTAAGGCTGTTGGAGTGAACCTGGGGGGGACCGTGTGCCAGGGTCAAAAGACCATGATGATAGAAGGGGGTCCGCGTCGAAGTGGGTGTCAGCATCGACAGAGAAAGGGGGGCCTTTTCCACTGAAATTACAGATTAATTTGTCAAGAAAGATTCTTACAAAAAGTCTGACTAAAAATAGATGCGTCACGTACTATATTTTAGTAGCATGACTTCTGCGACTAGTACTTGTTGTATTTTTGATAGTCAAAATCTGTTTTTTTCGTAACGAAATCACATGTTTTCAACATGTTTAAGTGGATCAACTATTTTTTGTCAGAAGATGGTATCAGCAATAGAATGACCCAGGGGGGATTTGAACCATTCATCTCTGAATCTGTAGACCAAATACTGATCGGTCACTATTTTCTTTAAGTAATTAACGGGCCTATCTTTATTCACACATTGACCCAAGCGGGCTGATGTAAAAAAAGAACTGTTTGAAAGTAAATTGACCAAAGTTTGACCAAAAATTGCGGAACCCTGAGAGAAAACAGGTGGTGTCACTTTGGTGACTACTTGCCACACTTTTGATGACTGAAATTAGTTTTTACATGATTGAGTAACGCATTTTGTTAGTCGTTCAGGGAATTTTTGGTCAGATTTTAGCAGCAGAATTTGTATATAATTAGGTTAAAAAAAGCGTCATTCCATATTATTATACCTGTTGGCTCACTGTGTAGTAGTCTAACTACTGCCGCTCAAATATCTACAGTATGACCAAAAATTGTTTCATCCTGACGCTATACCAAAGGCGTGATTTCATTAAAAACTAATTTCATTCATACAGAGCACAGCAAATAGTTGCGAAAGTTACGCCACGTGTTTTGGCATAGGATTCAGCAATTTTTGATTCGTTAATTGGCCTGTTGATTTCACAATTTTGCTGGCTGAACGGACGCTATGAGTATTGAGTATGACTCAATCCTAATACTCACACAGATTTGCTTTTGGTCGATTTCCACAACCGTGTCTGTTCTGCGGGCAAAATTGAGAAATATATACGATTACAATAACGATTCCCCAGTACCATAGATTCTCAAGGCCAATTTTACTTGTCCTTAAGGACACAAAGACCAGGACAATTTTTGCTCATTTGCTGAGAAAATTTGACAAAATCGGTTGGGCTATGTGTTTTAGTCGAAACCAAACTTGTTTTTGCAAAAAGTAGTAGAGTACAAGAACAAAAATACGAACAAGTATAACCCAGGCAAGATTGTAACTGAAAAACTCTAAAAAAACTTCTAATTCTCCTTGCAAGACTGTACCTATCTAAAAAACTGGAAAAAACTATAAATTCTAATCTTACGCTCAGTTTTAATATGAAACTCTCCAAGCATGCTGGCATCGTAGAGTTCAGCTCTCTGGCCGTTGGCATGGCAACGACGCGCGGATTCAGTCAGAGTGGTCGATGATGGCTCGTCTAGCCCGGTAGACGACTCGGAGGCGCTCAAAATTTGTCCCGGTTGCTTTTTCGGTTTTTTCCTCGGTCGATATTTGTAGTTGGGAAATTCTTGTTGGTGCAAAATGCGCAAACGTTCCGCTTCGTCAACATAAGGTCGTTTTTCCGATTCTGTCAGCATTCTCCAACGCTTTCCCAATTGCTTGCTTATTTCCGCATTGTGCATATCAGGGCTAAATTCGCAGATTTTTCGCCGTTCTATTTGTGACCATACCATAAACGCATTCATGGGGCGCTTTATATGGTTGGCCTTTGACCCCGTGACCTTTTTGGAGTTTGTGGCGTCGGAATAGGGGGTGCGCGAACTGTGGTCCACTCGCAGAGATCCAAACATATTGTAACTGCCGTCCAAGCCCCCGCCAGAAATCATGGCAGTCAAATCTGAAACAAGCAAATGATTGGAAATAATTTCCGATTTGTGGGTCGATTCTTACTTACAGCCGTTGTCCTATAAGACAGCTACATTACATCAGTTATTTCTAGATGGATAAAAATTAAAAAAGTATCTGTTCATAATTTGTTGTTTTTTGCTTGCCGACAAGATTAGTGAAGGCTTACGAAGTCATCACTAATTTTTTATTCAATTTAGCGAATTACATTAAAATTTATTCAATTAATGCATTTGATTAAAGTAACAAGTTGAAATTTTGCAGTTTGTAGATATATTGATTGATATATTTAAGATATTACTATATTTCAATGATTACATTATGAATTAAAATAAAATTGATTATTAAATTATGCATTGCTATTAATCCTAAAAGTAAAAATGCAATCTAAAATAGGTTTAACAACTTTTTGCGACATGAAAATTTGTTAGATAAAAAACATCTTGCGTTATGAAATATTTACAGTATTTAAAACTCAACGCTACTTAAAAACTGTATATTATGCAATAAAATCAATACAATATTGGACAATCGAGATGTCAAAAAGTAGAACAAAGAAACAAGAAACAAGAAAATAAATTGATAAAAAGAATTTGAAGAAAAGCTGAAAATTAAGTCGTCAAGTCTTTGTGTGGGAGCCAATGTTATAACTGCTGGACTTAAAGTACGCGCAGAAAATTTCAGGGCCGTATTTTACAGCGCAGACTGTGTAAACAGTAAGACCACCTGCCGCGGCCAATCAGAATTGAGTTGTGAAATTTCTACAGTAAGCCCCGCCCACTTTTTGGGAAAATTGACAGACCGCCTGCCACGGCCAATCAGAATTGAGTTGTGAAATAAGCTCCGCCTACTGTCAGATTGGATGGCTAGCTTATCAGAATTTTAGTAATTTTGGTAGTTTTTTTAAGTTTTTCAAGCAAACTTGAAGAAAGTTGATTTTTTGGGGGAATATTCCCCCACATAATAACAGCCAATTAAAATCCTGCTTTTAAAAAAATCGGCCAATCAGATTAAATATGAAATCCCGCATTAAGCTCCGCCCCTTTTAAACAACCACTCTCAAAATTTTCATACCAAGGGAAATAAATTAAGACGACTAGTTTTTCTCCATCTGCCCGCTAGAAATTCGAAAAACTTGTTTGATGCAAAGTTTAAAAACTTTTTCCACCCCCCAGGGGGTGTCCGGTGGGGCCAATTTTTACCCCCTCAATTTCGACAAATTTTGCTAAAAATTATAGATTTTAACGGAAAAACGGAACTGATTTTGTGGGAAACGTATATTGGTGAGTATTTTGGAGGAAAACTTTCCTGCTAGCGTTTTTGTGATGCGACTATGAAAAAGTTATGTAAACTTCTTACTAATTTTGAGAAAAGTATTAAAATGGTGTCCGTTTATGAAGTCTATATTTTAGTAAGTAAATATAAGTATGATAGTGTAAATTTGGAGACTTTTTAAAAAGATTTTAAAACCTTAATCCTTTGCTTTTGCGGTCAATTATAGGAACCGGAATTTTCTAAAAGTGTACTTAGTGGAAATTCCATTACTGTTTTTTTCTAAAATTAAATATTATTAATATTTTACTGTTGTCAAAATCCTTCAATATTTACTTTTCAAGTTCCTATTGACGTATCAGTTTATTTATTATGATGAAAAAACCAGAAAATCATGTAACGAAAATTGGGTCGAATTCTAAACTGGAAAGCGCAGGATGTGTTGATTTCAAAATATGAAGTCCCATCAGACAACTAGCAAATAAATGCAACAATTTTGGATATCGAATTAAATTGATCCACTTTTATAGTTTCAGTTCAGGTTGCACTCAGGATACCGAATCGGATTGAGTTAAAGAAAGAATATAAATAAATGCTGACATCAAAGTTTTTTCATTTGTCCATTTTGGATTGTAGCACTTTTTGAAGCTTCTCAAACAGAGCTGGTTCCTGAAAAATCCATTTTTCATAGATTCAAAAACAAAGATAGAAAATCGAAATCTTATTATGTCTGGATTTTTGAAAGATCTTTCGATCGATACCAAGATTGTCAACCCGTTAAGGTAAAAATAACTGTAGCAGAACTAGTGGTTACCTATTACCAGAACCAGTTAGGTTGTTTCTTTTTACCAGAACTTATTCAGATTTCACCCACATTTGAATGTTCATTTGCATATTTTGCAAAACTAGGTAAATACACATTCGAGAATCGAGAACCTGTGGGTCTTTTGTAGGCCTATCCAGAGTTATGGTTTACAGGTCTCAGTAAAGCACATCAGACTCGCGGTATACCACACTTCATCGTGCCATTATGTAGCACAACTACATAACTAAAGTCTGACCAGAAATTGCTGAACCCTGAGACGAAACAGGTGCCGTGATTTTTGTGACTACTTGAGTTAAAAGGATGAAAAGCAAGGTTGGTTGTCTACGATTGCAGACAGTGCTGGAGTTCCTCCGGCAGTTCGGACGGTTCCCTCAGTGAATCGGACGGGTCTATGGTCCCTGACCATGACGTTGAAGAAGCAAGGCAAGGCAAGACAAATTGAGAAACCACACGGAACGGACTAGAGCAAATCGCCGAAACAAGGCCGCTATTCCGACGGATCAAGTCATAGCCGTAGCAAAAAATGAAAAAATGACAAATCTAGTGAGCCATGAGCTTCATTGCTACGGCTCACTGAAGTAACGAGAAACAAAAGACTGCCTCAAATATCTCTTTCTACACATTATCTCATATGCCAAGTAGTTAACTGCACTGAAGCACTAGATTAGCCTAACACAGAGAAATGATCAAATATTGTTATTATTGCTGAAATTAAATGAGTAAACAGTCTTCGGATTAAACGGATTTAACATTTAGCGCGCGGCTTTTTACGCGGCCCCTGGGGCCGCGTATAGGTATCTATATTCAGATTTTCAAACTCCTACGTTATTTTGGGTAGGTCGAATTTCTAGTGTGAATTAACACTAGAAGGGTAGGTACCTCTCTCAGCTCTGTCATAATAGCATGCAACTTGGCTGAACTGTCGGGCTCTGAAAATGCCGTAGAATGCAAAACATCCAGCTCCGGGGTGGAATCGAACCACCAACATTCTGATCATTAATCAGATGCTCTGTATATGTACGCGGCACTACTAACTGAGCCAACCGGGCTGAACAAACTTCAAAAATTCCACATAATATTCTTACCGATCACACCTAATGAAACGAAACAAACTTTGATTTTGATTTTTTAAACGAAACACACAGCTGATGATGATTAATACATCAAGATGATCAAAAATGGTATGGAGGCGTACATGTCTCATGAAACATAATTCGACCTAAATTATATTTCTATTCTCTGATGTCAACACATCAACAGTATTATTTATCCGATGTCAACATTCATATACACTTCTGTTTGCTTGTGACTTTCACAATTTCTCAACCAAAGTTGAAACTCAGCTTAAGGAGCGTTAACGAATGTTTTACCTTGTCGTCTCAGTAGTACAGTGGTTAGTACTTATGACTTTGAATCGAAGGAACCGAGTTCGAATCTCGGTGAGACTAATTTTTTTAAATGCGACTGTAATTTTTGATTTAATTTTTCGAAATAAGCTTTTGACCTAAAAAATTAATCAGTTTTTTCTTAAGGCATGCTTCGAGCTACTCAGCAGTCAGCAGTAAATGTGAGCAGCACGATGGACTTGAAAATCTTTTATCCAAAAATAATGGCCGCGTTTAATATTTCCTGTGGAATATTGACACTCAAACCTCACAATGTAACAACTTCTCACTCAGCAGAAGAGCTTGTTAGTCACACTAAACGGACTTACTATGCACGTTAACGTTGAGCGTAAATATTAAATCTGCTAAGTGATTATTTTTTAAGATGTGATATGTTGTTGAAATGTTCAAACTAAAATTAAGCCGCTGACTTCGTTTAACTCGCTTTGTCCATTAGTCCGATATTATGCAATTTGTAAATCCCGGACTAAAAAAGTCCAGGCTCTCTTAATGGAGTAAAAAATGGCAAGCCCCCTTATCAGATGTTATGTTCCTCTAGTTGTGCTCCTGACTACTGACTTCTCTAGTTTACTCTTGACTGTGATGCTAGTGGTCTAGTATGTGGTTACTGGCTACGGTTGTTGTATAATGGCTAACATAACAGTACTGTGCGAAGAAAAGTTCCCTGTTCGTCGAAGTACAAAGAAGTAAAGAACTGCTGTTGCAAAAAGTGACTAAGGTTGGCCGGAAAGTGACGAACTACGGCCAACAGTCGTCACTATCCCATTTTCCTTTTAATGGGACAATACTTTCTCGTCAAATTGATACAATTATTTTACAACATAATGTGTGCTTATAGAAAATTTTGCATCAATTTATCCGTAAGCAACAATTTTTAACAAGTATTGCAGCGAACTTTTTATTTTCTGTGCTTATACTTATATAATATTATACCAATGTTAGACCATGTTTGTAGCGAAGCGTTTTGTACTAGCTTAAGTGCACTTTATTGGTGCAGAAACGTTTCCATCATGACCCAGGCTTACAGTATTCGGAAAATGGTTTTGTTCCAATATTACTAGTCGTAAAGGAACATTTAGTTGGCTGTTTGTAGGTGTAACTGTTTTTTAAAGCTGGATTTTTTTGCTTTCTGCATTAATGGTTTGCGATCAACCTTTTTCATTCGCTGCTTGATACTTAAATATGATTTTTTTCAATAATAAGCAAAATAATATAAGTATGAAAATATTCGCCGATAGATAATTTTCAGGGTTAAGATTTTTCATGAAAATTTGATGAATTTGTATATCGATATTACGGTAACTAGTTTGTAATATTTGTAAAGTAAATACCAAAAGATACGCGTTTTTCAAAAATATAAATAAGTTAGTAAAAAATTGGGTTTAGCATTAATATGTAAAAATTTCCAATTGCTTTTAAGAGTTTGAAGGATTTTTGAAGTAAAACATGGCGGCATACAAAGCTTCAGTGGACAAGCGTAGTTCAGGCATATGTAGCTAGGGGTTCGTTCAATTTTTGCAAATGTGAATGCCTGCAGATTTTATTAGCATCTTGTAGACTTGTACATACTAGGATTGCTTTGATGTGGAAACTGCACCAAATCAAAACTATTTAGTTTTGATGCAGTTTTGATCTTTGATGCATAAAATCAAATCAAATTAATTGATTTTTGAAAGGGCCGAATCAAATCCAATCAAATATCTACGTCGCATCAAAGCAACCTTAACCTGTACATGTAATAAATGTTTATATTATTTGCAGAGTTCAACCATGAAACTTTTCTGGTTCTTAGTCGTCCTTTGCGGTGTTTTGTTTCTCAGTGATTTTGTTGCGACATACGGTGGTTGTACCAAACGAGGTTGTCCTCCAGGCAAAGAATGCATGGAAGCTAAGTACGCTAGATTTGTTGCGTTAAAATTATTCTGTGATTTCGGGGTTTTTTTAGTTTTTAGTTTAGTTTTCTATTTTAAAGTGTTTCCTAAATAACAATCAAGCATCAAGAATCAGTCTCCTATACCCATTTGAACGATCCTGCGTTAAGCAAAAATGAAACTTACAAAAAAGAGAAATACCAACTTAGTTACCCTAGTGTTTATAACAGTTTTCTGAGCAAAATTGCCGGTTTACTGTTGTACCACACACCTCACAATTTGCTGTTTATTTTTTTATCAATAGCATGTTTTTACGTTTGTTTATATTTTAAATTCTTCTGCTGATATGTGCCTATGTATTTGTTTTTCAAGATCAGTTTTCATTAGCATGCTCAAATTTTATACTTCCATGTAATAGTTTCATGTAACGTTATAGTAGATAGCCTTTTAAGTAGTTACGCTGTAGTAGTACAGTTTCAGGAAATTTAACAGCAAAGAAGGGTGAAAACGTTTTGTGCGAAAGAAAAAGCAATGAAACAAAAATAAAAAACAAAAACGTCTTGCGAGTAGAGAATTGAATCACATTACCAAGTGAATGTTATCAGTGTGCGCTGATCATATTCCAAGGAATATAGAACGCGGCAGAGATTACGACACGCTAACTAGCCACAATAAAACCAGTTTCGCAAGACAGGTAGTTTTCAGGAGAGGCTGTGATGACTCCTGTAGGGGCGGACGGGGTCTCGATTTTCCCTTAAAACTGAAACAAAAATAAAACAGACAAAACAAAACTGTATCTGTATAAATCTCTGTACCAATCACGCATTTATTCGACATATTTTTTAGTAAGTTCACACGTATGTATCTTGCGTATGTATCTATTGTGTACCACAACGATGCGAATCTAATAACACGTCACGTCAAAAATAACTCGTCAACTACAAGTAAGGGTTGTAGCATGGCTGCGAGTGCACTCAGATATTTGTATGCACGATGCGCTGGAAAGCTCCGAGTGGAAAGCACGAGTGCGCGCAGCGCACGAGGGCTTTGCACGAGGGCTTTCCCTAAGTTTTCAAAGTTGCATACTAATATCCCCCCTTTCAAAGTTGCATACTAATATCTGAGTGTCAGTGCTAGCCATGCTACAACAGACTTGTCACATGGCCTTAACACCGGTGAAAAACAAAAAGTACGGTAGCGGTAGGATTCGAACCCACGCACATCTGACTGCCATATCCGGAGTCAGGGCCGTAGACCACTAGGCTACGCTACCTTGGATGGCAAATGTTTGAGTGACAGCATTGAGTTAGAAGTTACTGCGCAGAATAATTATTAAATGACATTATTATTGATACGGAACAGCTAAGTAACTGGTGTGTATGAGCAAGCCAACATATGTAACTGAAAGGAGACTACAACAGCCCTTCTCACTGTAAGCACATTAATTTTATCACAACTTGGGTTTTAACTAACTAGTTCTGAAGCAGCCGTGGGCGAGAATCTACTCGTCACAAGGCCTCTATGTAATTCCGTGCTCAATTCCATACGTGCTACTCTTCTATTCACTTAACTCCCAAGAGTGCACTCAGAGATTTGTTGCACTCTCTGAATACACGATAAGCATTGGCGAATTCGACGCAGCGTGCACTCAAAGATTTGTCGCATGCTTGCTAGAAGTAAGAAAGAACGGAGAGAATTGCACCATTGCGCAACAAATCATCAAGATTCTTAGTCATTAACCACTCGCCCACGGCTGCTTCAGAACTAGTTAGTTAAAACCCAAGTTGTGATAAAATTAATGTGCTTACAGTGAGAAGGGCTGTTGTAGTCTCCTTTCAGTTACATATGTTGGCTTGCTCATACACACCAGTTACTTAGCTGTTCCGTATCAATAATAATGTCATTTAATAATTATTCTGCCGCAATAACTTCTAACTCTAACTTCTAACTCAATGCTGTCATTAAAATATTTGCCATCCAAAGTAGCGTAGCCGAGTGGTCTACGGCCCTGACAAACATTTGTTATAATTTAGTGTTATGTTCG
>JASANF010011404.1:0-14027 GCA_030248245.1 Trissonchulus sp. WLG1_4
TGGGATGGATCTACAACGGCCTAGAAGTTCGAGAGCCTACGTCAATTCATCTATGTCCAGTGCTCAGTCCAATGCCTCTTCATCCACCTACGGCTACCGTAACCCAAAAGGGGTACTGATGACCGTCACAACTCAGCGGAAGCCACGGAAGAAGTTGACCATCGATGAAATAAATGAAAAGCTGTACCGACTCTATGAGGCACTACCGAAGACACCGGGGGACACGGACAGATACTAGCCGGAGTACTGGCGACTCAAAACTGCAGAGGAAGCCCGGAAGCTGGAAGACATGGAATTGGACCAACCCCAACCCGACCTATATCCAGTACAACGGGACCCTGCAGTCTACTCAGCACCCCCTCGCCCCCGACCTAGGCACTATAAACAGACGGACTGGCCAGGAGAGAGCCAAGGGACTTGGGGGACTTGCCCCTGCCTTTTACCCACCCCGATGCTAACAATGTGGTCGTGGTAGCCACAGCGGGCTTGACCAACTGGGAAGAGCATCCAAGCAAGATGAGTGCGCCAACAACTGCCCCCGAACTTGACGTCAACTCAACCCATTGGCAAACTCGTGATCCAGAATGTCCCTGCTGTCATCCCCCGGAAAACGGTTATGGCGACGCACCGCCGGGAGGACGACCCCTCCTTGGCCTGGGACGGATATACGGGACAAACTACCGTAGTCCCTACCAACGAACCAGTACAAGAACACTGTGTTCGACGAATTCTGTGGAAAAGGGTGCACGACCTGGAAGCTAGATTCCTGCGACGGAACTACACTTGGAAAGTTATGGCAAATATGAGGGGAGAAGTCGGTTTGCCTAACGAATTCGCTATGGAGGGCGAAGAGGGACGAACCCACCAGGCATCTGAGTCTGGGGGTGATCCGGTTCCCAATTCCCGATCAGGGCCGTATGCTGGCCAACCTGGAAGAAGCCTACAACCATCTGGTCCCTCCACTACCGGCCACCAACCGTCGACCACCTACCCAGACACCACTGCACCCGATCAACTGACCAAGCGGAACCTGGCGTCAGAATGGCCGACTTCCCTACATCACCCATCACACCAGCGAACAAAATGCCACAAGTGACGGCCCGGCCTACTACGGAAGCCTCTCTGTTGGGGTCGACTTTACCCCTATGGGACCCAACGAGAAACAGCAGAAGCACCTCCGACTCAGAGGCCGTTATTTTAGCCAGTCCCAAACGGCCCCTGCCCCCAATACCATCACTTCGGATCTGTCTATGGCGGTTCAACCCTACATCAGTCAACTTGCTGCAACTGCTGCAGCCGGGAACGGATGGAGGAACTATTCCTTCATCTTCTGCAACTTGAGCCGTTCCAAGGAAATAAAAAGGGAGCCACTAAGTGGTCGGACTGGATCATTGTTTTTGAAGCAGTGGCCCAGGCCAACTCAATCTCACCTGACTGCTGGCGCCCTGCCTTGATCTCCTGTCTGGATTCTGGATAAGACCATCGTGGTCAAGATGGCGCTGCAGGCCAATATGCCACTCACCTACGAAGGACTGAAGACGAGGCTGCGGCTCTGTTATGGAAGTCGTGGCCCGAGCAGCAAGAGTCGCTGGCGCAACGGTTTTACATGGAGTTCGCAGCATGTGAACGAGACTGTGGCTGAATATGCCTCAGAGCTGGAAACACTCTTGTCCAGAGCCTACCCGGGGGAATTGATAAACGACGACCAGCGGGCTGAGAAGATCATGTCTTGCCTAGAGTCTGGACTGCGAGACAGTCTGCGTGCAGTTGCCCTGCCTTTTCTACCCCAAGTGGAAAGCTGGCCCAAAAACCAAAAATCCCTGCGACGTCTGGTAGAGAACCTGTCCAAGATGGAAGCGCAACAGAAAATCCTAGCCAAGTCTCCGACGGCCCTGCTATCTCACATAGCCGGAGTGCTGCGAAGATCCAAAGAAGAAGCAACGGCAGACGACGAACAACATCAGATCCTACAAACCATCCAGGAAGAAACGGCCAAGCCTACCCCGGCCCCGACAACTACGACACAGCAGCCTGATACTACCGTGACTGATCGAATGAAACAGGATGCGGAGGAAATGTGAGCCCTCATCAATTCCTGCCGAGAAGTGCTGTTGCATGCGCGTGAGATGCAAGTCCACGCTATGATGCAAAACCAACAGCAACAGTTTCCCACCGCACCTGAACCGGAGCCTCAGGACCAACCCTACCAGAGCCAACCTAGCCCCCGGTACCAACCGTCGACCTTCCAGCCCAACCTGGTGAACCCCAATGCGGAATGCTACCGATGCGGAGGAAATCGGGCATTTGGCCTGACATTGCGCCACACTAACGTTATTTTAATAGTGCTCTGGACTTTTAATATCAATATTAATATAAATAGGCGACCCCAAAAAATTTTAATATTAATATTAATATTGATAGAAGCGCGATTGTATTTTAATATTAATATTAATATAAATAGCCAGTCAAATTTCTTTTAATATTAATATTAATATAAATAGTGTTTCTGATTTATTTTTAATATTAATATGAATAAAAGCTTAAATTCTTTTTAATATTAATTTTAATATTAATATAAATATTAATTTAATTTTTACGATACGGCTAAATAAAAAATATAAAACACACAGTTTTATGGTATTATACAATTATTATTGCACTTAATTGACACAATTACAGCCTAAACGACTGCTTATTTAAGCACTATTAAAAATACTTTTAAAAATACAGCTATTTTTAATATTAATAGTGCCTATAAATTTTAATATTAATATTAATATAAACAGTGTACCTAAGTTATTTTTAATTTTAATATTAATATGAATAGCCAACCTAGTTTATTTTTAATTAAATATTAATATAAATAGCGCAGCTCGTTATTTTTAATATTAATATTAATAAAATAATTAATGAAAGTATTTTTAATAACGATTTTTAATATTAATATTAATTGTCTAAAATAACGGTACGCCACACACTCGCCATCGACCACTGCTCCCAGAGGACGAGGATCCTTTCAGAGCCGTGGAGGCGGTAGGAACCGTGGGACCTATACCCCACTCGGAGGACAGTTCGGAACGGGTGATGGCCGAGGAAGAGGAACCTCCCCCTCTACTCCGTTCCAGCAAAGCCGCCCCGCCTACCAACAGAACCAAGGGAACTTCCAGACCCCACCGGGACCACAACGGCGTGAACCTTCACCTGGTCAGCCAGGGTCGAAACCTTTGGAACACTGCGTTGCAAGGAGATACCTACCATCAACGACCGGGGAATCGCCGTAACAACGTGGCCTATATGATGGTTGGTGACTTCGACGAGGACTTCTACCCCTGAAGACGACCACAACCCTGACCACCCACAAATGGTACTGATCCAGGAATACTCCTGCAGGGCCCGTTTGGGTACCAGGTACCCATTTGGGACCGGGTCCCGTTTGGGACCCTTTTTGGCCGTTATTGTGCAACGCATCTACCGCGCTGCCAAGCTGGCCGATGGGAAGAGTGTCATACTCTTCCCATTATGTACTCTTGATGAAAGTGAACTGTCGCATTTAATTTTTCTGATAATGTTAATTATTAGCGCTGACGTTGCCGGTAAAATTAATAGTGGGACGTGGGAGTGGTCATGTTTAGTTACAAAAGCTGGCAGTAAAAAATTTTGTACCGCGTTTTATATTCGGAGAATATCCTCAGCACTGTAAGCATGGCGCAGCGAAACTATCCAAAATTAATTCATCTCTACTCGCAAAACGTGCTTGTTCACCAGTAGTGTACCACTGAAAACTGTTTATCGCTTCTGGAAGCCTTTTACGCTCAAATGAAGGCGTAACTACAAACGGAATGGTTCAGTGGAGTGTAATGAGTGAAATCTTAGCTTGAGATATAAAATAATGTGTTAAGAGTTATTTCATCTCTATTTTCAGTTTTAGTCTGTAAAGTGTAGCACAATCGTAGAACCACGTAAAAATTACGTACACGGCAACAAGTATCAATCAGCTGTTCTCACAGCTTTTATTACGCAAGGAAGATTTACAGATTTATTTGCCATTTTATGAAACAATCGTATTGGCTCATATTCCGAAACGAAGCTTTAATTGAGTCTAGGGGTTTGTTGAACAGAATAAACGAGTTAATTTTAGCCCGACTGAACGGTAAAAATTATGACGAAAATGCTAATAACTTTAGCTGCATTTAGACTAACCTAAGTACCGTAATATTAAGCCGGTGTGCTAAATTCACTTAGTCCGGTGATAGTATGTGGACGGGTTCAGACTAAAAATGAGCATCTGACTTATATTAACTCGCTTAGTCCAATATTTATTCATAAACTTCGGACTAAAACAAGTCCAGTCCTTTTAGCCCGGTAACGGAGTGCGCCCTAAGATAGGTAAAAGTACTGACAAGTAAGTGAACGTATGTATTCAGCCTGCAACACGCTAACACCTTTCGTGAATCAGAGCCAATGATTACATTTTCATGTTAGCGGCAAAGAGTAGTCTAATAATCACCCCCGTACGGATAGTAGGGACCGTATCGGTCGTAAGGATCAACTGGGGCGTAGATGGGGACTCTTTCATAGTGGCAAATCATGCGAGGTCGATGCCATCGGGACCACCATTGTCGACCCCATTGAGGTTTACCCCATTCACATTTTCTTTCCCAGCGAAATCCTTGAACAAAATATTGTCTAAGAAGCATTAGCCATTAGGTCATCGTGGTGGGCATAAATTTACATGTATTAAAACTTAGTTCAGCAAAATTCGGGTAGACAGACAATTGTCTCCGAAGCTTAAGTAAGAAGTATGTCTCAAAATCACTGGTAAATTTCAGTCATTGACCAAAAAATATGTCTGCGTTAACTTCTACAATTAGTTTTTCTATTTATTTCTAGGTAAGCTTTGTAAAATTGCAATTAGCAGAGTCAAGTTATCACTTTTTGTTCACTGCTGCAGTTTTTCTATTTTACGGTGCAACTAACCATTAAAGTATGATGAGCTTACTTACCAATAATCGTGCGTTTAGGTGTAGTGGGTTTCGGTGATGTGTGTTTAGGACTTGTCGGGTTAGGTTCTGTTGGTTTTGGTGTTGTTGGCTTAGGGCTGGTCGGTTTTGGGCTTGACGGCTTTGGACTAGAAGGTTTGGGGCTTGTTGCCGATTGAGCAATCGCTACCACTACCAGGCCAAAAGCTAAAAGAGAAAATAGTATTTTGCATGTGATGGGGATTCTGGTGTTAAATTAAAGAGGATTCCTCACTAGGACAGAAACAAATAAAGAAATGAAGACGCCAGAAATCCGATTCGGGCAGCTGGCGTTAACGTCGAGAAAGATACTTCATTATTATACCACAGCTTGCAAGTCTCATGGCCCCTATTTCTCATTTACAACATTATAACACGGAGAACTCGAAACTCGATGTCATTGTTTCGTCAGCGAAAGGTCATTTTCAGAACTACGAGCACAACTAGGCTCCAATGTGCAAAATTGGCATACAGCACTGACTACACTACACTCGTTGTACGCCGACAAAGAGGAAGCTTTTACTGCAGAGTTACTGTATATATATTGGTGACATTGCTTGGTTACATCACCTACACTGTACATTGCTGTACAATAATTCCTGAACTGAAACTTACCCAACAGCAACCACACAGAACCCTTCATGTTAGCTGCAGTCAGCAATAAGCTTACTTAGTCTAAACTAATTTGGTTAGACAAGAAGCATGCTTTTATAGCCTCGGCGATTGCCGGTTATGAAAAGTTCCGTATCAATATTGAATTAGCTTTAAAATGTCAATAAGTTATGGTTATGTATAATGACAAGCAGATGTCTCAGATCAGTAAAATAACATAACCTTTTGGATTTCGATTTGTTTTTTAATGAAGGCACGCCCACGATTTCTCCTGTATTTTTTAGCAACGTGCAATTCAATCAAAAGCGGCAAAAGTAATCGTAAAAGGGGCAAGTTTTTACCCGTTTCGAATTAAGAAATTTTCAGGCTCATTTCTATCTACAACCAAAAGTATCTTTTTGATTTTCTGAAGACTTTTTTTGCAAATCAATACGTTTTTTGATTTCTTTGCTAATTAATTGACTTTATATACATATATATCTGCTTATCTTCTATATCTTTCTTCACGGGCTCAAAATTCAGACAAGAAGGGCCCAATTATAGGTATAAACATTTCAAGAGCCGCTAATTCGTAGAAATTGTTTAAAATTTATAAATAGTTATACTGTGTGCTTTTAGTGAAAAAATGTTAATTTCAACTGTGATTTTATACAGAAAACTCGTTGTGGTAAACGGCTGTTGAAATCAACGGCCGTTGAAATTTCAACGGCCATTGAAAATTTTTGTACAACGGGGCCAAGGTCCGTTCATACAAAGAGATGTACCTATATGCTTCTTCAACCGTAAAATTTACGAAAAAATGTGATTATTTCATACTTTTGCCGGCTGAACGGACATGTACTACGGCTGTAAGTATGAGACGACGATTAATTATGCATAATTGAATTAATTGCAGCAAGACTAGAATATTTTTGTACCTTGCTTTAATGCTTGCCTGCTGATCTGATTTGGCACGTGATTTGGCACAGACCAAAGAAATTTTTTTCGAAAAAGTGCTACCATTTTTATTTGTTTCATAACTTTTGATCAAACAGCTTTGCAGAATTACAGTAGCAAATTGACATTACATAACTTTGCTATCAGTTAGTTATTATTAGTTGTTAATCGGAAATATTTGCTGCAAACTTAACTTTTTCAGAACGCAGTAAATAACCGTGAATCCATCCCTTGGATAATTCTCTTTGGTCACCGACCTATATATTGCGGTAGACAATATGAAGACTGCAATAACTACGAACGCATTGTAAGTCGCAACAGTTACTGCTCTAAGCCCGGTTCAAACTAGTCCATAGCCTTCCTTCTATCGTTTGTGTTTAAGCCGCTTCACGTGAACTCCCCAGCCAAGCCGAACTCAAAATGTTGAGGTCAAGTCCTGTTCATTATGCAAAATAGTCGATAAAACGAAAGATGAAGAAAAGAGACTCTTGTGCTAACGTATCAGCAGTACCACAAGATCTGAGTAACCGTTTTGCACGTGTCACTTAACCCTTTCCTGCACAAAGGTTCTAAGGCCTTCGGCTCGGTTTTGATCCATCAGCACAGACGGAACATGTGTCACAGGGACAACGTTGTGACAGGACTGTCACGCCTAAGCACTCAACCACCGGCTCGCTTCACTGGATATCTAAGGGATCCTCATGAAGTAGCTGATTCTGTGAGACATCACGCCGACAGGTTTTACTAGTGTGAGATTGCCCAGCTTTTATTTGGATGTAGCAGTATGCGGGAAAGGGTTGAAAATAAAACTAAAGCAGTTCTGTTGGGTATATACATCTTCCACGTTATAACCAAACAAGCCCAATCTGCGGCAACATCTTCAGTAAGTATTAAAAATTACGTTCAAGTAAGCTGACCAGCAGGTCAGCTAAAACCTGTTGTGCAGCAGATAATTATTTTATTGTAAAATGTGTATGCAAAAGTTCAAAGCGTTTTTATCTTACAATAAGTTGTTTTTGCAAAAATCTGAAGTAGTTTTTATTATCTTGCAACAAATTATGTAGGAACGAGTTGTTTTAATTAGTGAGAAGTGTATTCATTCTTTCATGACCATCAAATGATTACAGTTCGCAAGAAATATAGTATAAGATGCTGCCAACAAAATTATTTGTTCAAAATGTACTAAGTCGTAAACGTACAATTACAAATAAAATTACACTCACTCAAACAAAAACATTGAAAATCTTACTTAAATATAAGTTCGTTACCGAGGTAAGGTCGAGGTGAGCCGTTCGTGACTGGTCACGCTAACTATTCACCATCACTGTTTCAAGAGACACACCTTTAGCAACATAGATTTTGATGGTAAATGGTAAGCACCCACGGTGCTTAAACGCATGAGATTATCGACTTTAATTTTATTGTACTTAAATTGAAGCTGAACCTCGTTTTTTATGTTCAGTGTGACTGACTATTAGCAACGTTTTACATTTTAGTTGAATCCGCTTGGCAGCAATGTATGTATGTGGCCGGTTAGCTCAGTTGGTAGGGCGTCCGATCCGTAAACGGAAGGTTGGTGGTTCGACTCCACTCCGGCAGCTCCTTTTTGGATATTTTTTACCTGACGCTGACATTTCGGTCTTCTAGCAGAATACAGTCAATTAACTTAAGGGAAGCTGCACAGAATAAAGCGACAAATACACTGTAAATCTAGGTGACACACGCACATACATAAACGAGCTGATGTTAGACATGCAGACAGACGCAATTCTTGCACAGTTTAGTGTAATACCGCCAAAATCAAAATTAAAAGCCTGTTGTGCTGTGGCACAACAGGAAAAAGAAAAACGCCACACTCAGTAGTCTAGTTAAATGCTAAACATGTTTTATGTTTTACGTTTTACTTTTCGCGTTGCACACACCCATTCTAACGGAAGTGTGTTCTTTTGACGTTTAGACTCGAAGCGGGTTGCCATTAATTAACGCTTACGGTATTGACATCCTGCTGAAAGAATATGCAGTTGATCTTGCCATCTGGGGCCATGAAGACAGCTACAGTCGAATGTGGCCTATGTATGATAGAACTGTAAGATTGAACAGAAGAATAAAATATTATTTGTCGTTAATCCATTATGACGCATCTGCACATTATCACAATCGTTACCGTTGATGAAAGATGCCCTAAATTAAACAAAAAATTCTTCTTACTATTAGGTAGCTATAAGTGGTACAGGCTAACGGACTATTCTTCAACACAAGAACGAAGCAAACTGCCATGTCCATACTGTGACGCATTGGTTCCTTTTTTGTCCTGAGGATTTCAAAACTAATTTGAATTTCCATTAATTGGAAGCAAAAAACAATCTGAAATTGGTCCAATATATGTAATGAACAGTTATCGTTAATGAACAGTAAAAAATATAAAATGGTTAGCCAGCACTTTTATTTGATTGTTGCGTTAATATGTATTAGACAGTTTTCTTGTTAGACATAGTTTCAGGTCTACAACAAATCCCAAGATCCGTATGATAATCCGTGTGCCACTGTCCACATTACGGTTGGCTCTGCAGTAAGTTTACATTCGTACAAAGGCATGCAAAATTAAAAATTACCGATCAATTTAATTTTTCTATTCTGCGGCCCTTGCAGTTTCATTCCTAGTGACGTTTACCGCATTGTCAATATAACTATCGAATGCCGACTAAAGGTTAAAGGTCGCGACACATGACTTTACAAGTACTTTATAATATTAAGTGATGAAGTAATGTTGCCGCTATAAATAATAATTTTACTTAAATTGTGTCATGTGCATGTCTAATCATCATGCGCCAAATTTGATTGAAACTAGTGTTAGCCATTTTCAAAGCAAAGCTGCGTAATTTTTTGTCCGAAATTTTTTTTCTTAACTAGCGTATAGAAGATGCTAGGTATTTGTACTGTAAGTTGATGTAAGCAATATTTCAGGGCAGAACACTCAATCCTGAGCAAACCACAACTGCATATTGTCCGTTTGTTGCATACAACTCGAAAGATGTTGGTTACAGCAAAATGAAAATATTCAACTCAACACATATATTTATTGAAAGAATTTCAACTGAACGGGTAAAAAAAGGGTCGATTCATACTTACAACCGTATGTCCGTTCATCCGGCAAAATTACAAAAAAGTCTACTGCGGCGTGATTATTTCGTAATTTTGCCGGCTGAACGGACATACGCTGTAAGTATGAATCAACTCTAAATGTTTGTGACTTTTTTGAAAACTAGCTGCGTCCAAAAAAGGCTGAAACCCCTTCTATTTTTAACATCCTTATTGCAGGGTTTCGATTCCATTGATCACGTTTGGATTCGCAAAGATGGTCGACGACTTGGAACGTACAACTGCGAAAACGGAATAAAAGTGCCATAATGAACAGGATCAACCTATCTGACAATTAAATTAACAATGACAGTAGCTCTGTGTTTAGTAATTCACCATCAACACTGCATGATAAACCAAATATTTATTTTTCTCAATGTTTCTATTGTATGAGAACTCGAAAAAAAGAAATAAAAACAAAAATTTGCGATAAACAACCAACGTTAGACTCAGCGTTGAGTTGAGAGAGATATGTAGGCAGTTTGAGAGAGGTATAGGGGGAGTAGAGGGAGATACTTTTCGAAGTTAAATAAATTTTTGAACAAAACAACGCACAGAAGAGAAAGAATTACAAATAAAAAAGTTACAAACATCCCACAAAACAACAAAAAAACCAAAAAAAAGACCCTCCACAAACCAACCCCCCAACACAAAAACCACCACCCACACCAACAAAAAAAAAACAAAAAAAAAAAAACAAAAACAAAAAAAAAACAAAAAAAAAAACCAACAAAAAAAAAAAAAAAAAAAAACACAACAAAAAAAAAAAAAAAAAAAAAAAAAAAAAACAAAAAAAGAAAAAGAAAACAAAACAAAAAAACACCAAACCCTTAAGTAGCACTTTACTATACGAAGACATTGTTCCATAAATTTACGAAAGTGCAATTAGTATTACTTTTATAGCAACTTTAAATAGTAAATATATATATACTTTGGTAAATATCCAAAAAATATCAGTTAAATTATGTCACCATAATACATTCAAAATTTCGTGGCATCTTAGTGAAATCAATTAACATCGTGTAAACTAGCAATTTTAAATTTTGAGTTTTTTACTCATGAACTTTTTTCAAGTTAGGCTGCCATTGGTGTTTTCGTATTAACCATTGTACAACGGCAAGTGCCTAAACCCAACGTTGAAGCCTCCCCGGGCGTACCGAGGTGCGTTCACGTTGAGTTGTAGGTACAAGCATAGTACAAAAATTAAAAGTTACAAGAACTACATAAAGTTTTGGAAGAGAAGGTGATGATGTGTGAGTCGTGACAGAGTTAGTTGCTGTCGTGGTCGACAATTAGGATCAGGTTGTTTTGCGTTTTGCCCTTGATCCTCCTGAAAGATGTAGGCACTTCACCCCCGAGTGCCATCCAGCACCAGTACGGTTGCCTTGCCAGTTGCCCGAATTGGCCGCGTTATTTAGACCAAATACATGGGATCGACTTGGCCTCATGGTGCACTTGGCTTTCATAGCCATGCAGTAGAGGCCTTTGTAGCAGATTGTTGCAGAATACTAACTAACAGGTCTTCAATTCCCATGACTTAAACTGGAGTTCTCGCTACCTGCCGCTTTGTTTTCTGCGTGCTCGGGATAGTTGTCTTCTGGGCATACTGGTTGGACGCAGCCGCAGGTCTAGTTGTTGTCGTTGGTTCTGTGGTTTTTAAAGTATGCTTCCTGGTTTGGCAGTAACTATGCTGCTACTTTCTGCGTCCAGAACTTATTAAGCTTGTCAAACTGTTAAACCGGTCACTGTTTTGAGTATTAGTCCGCTACTTCACGCGGAATCCATAAGACCGGGGGCCGCAGTATAACATTAATAAAGAAAATTTTTACCTAGATATTTTTGACTGGGGAACGCTTTATTGGGATAAGTTTGTCTGGGAAGCGGGACGGTTTTAAGAAAAGTTGTTTGTTTTATGTTTTATTGTTAGATCTGATTGAATTTAAAAACACAAATGTGCAAAATAATATTCAGTCTAAACGATGTACCTTTTGACCTTCCTGTTAAACAACAAACAAAATGCCACATTAAAGGTTGTTATGACCTCACTTCATCAACATTGGCTAATGAGTATCATGGGGACGTAAAAATAAATTTCTGAGGACGCGAGAATCACTTTCTAGAGACGTGAAAATAATTGGCGTCTTATAAAGTACCGTCGCATTTTCTCAAGCAGCGATAATAGCGATAAACCCTATGGAATGTGAGTAAATCTATACATGTATACCGGGTAAGAATAGTGTAAATTAGCAGTGTAATTTTACAGTACTTTTCAATTTTTTAGGACTTCTGTTGTCAAAACAGTAGTTATGCATCCCCTTATAGCCCCTGAAGGTTTCTAACGCGTTTTCAAAACATGACTAGTTTGTGTAATTGTCTAGTTTCTGTAAGTGTATATATTGTAAATTACGAGTTGTGTATTTAAATTTGCAAGTTTCAATACAACAGTACACAGTCCAGTTACAAAATGTTACATGTTATGGTGCATATTAAATAGTCTGCAAAGTTTGATCAAAGGAAGTTTTTCAGTACAAGTCATTTGTCGAATGTGACTTTAAATTTTTTCAATCCTTTGTTTATTAACGACGCGGTTTCTTTGTTGCGAACGATGTGAAATATTCCGCCATCAGTTGCTGAGAATGGTCAGTTTTTATGAAATTATTTTATCTGGTGATAGCATAGAACTGTTTTTAGCCAATTTTGCACGTAACGCTGTTTATCGTCTTAGGTAACAGTAGATTTTGGATAACCACTGGCTTCAACTTTTATTTTCTAAAAGGCATTTATAAAATTTTCGAAAAGTTCAGAACTTTGTGACATTTCATCCCAGTGCCAAACTTCAGAAATTTTTCGTACATTATATGCCAATTGTATAGCCAGTCTAAGTCCCTCTGTTACCCACGTGCCGTGTAATATCCGATCCTCATCAGAGTGGGTACAAGTCTTTTTAGTTTTTTCATTACAACAAGCTGCGCAAAGAGGTAACATGAGTTTGCCATGAGCTTGGTAGGGTAAAACATGAAATAAAAGTTGCTTTGGTGGTAAAATGCAACACTGAATTAGATCAAAATACTTTGAAACACACTGAAATTTTTTTGTCATAACTTTTGAAGGCCCCACCGGATATGTTTGTGTTTTGTTCACCCAAGGATATTTACTAGTAACATCTAAGTGTTTGATACGCTCGGTTGGTTTAGATGCGGAATGATATAGGGAAGCTGGTGAAACGCGGCCTCCGTAAAATGCATCTTTAGGTCTCAGATGACTGCTCTTCAATTTTAAATTGCTTATGAATTGATTCAGCAATTTGTTTTCAGCTAGTTCTGCATCCCATTCACACTCCCATTTTGTCACAACTACCTACAATATTTTTCGACTTCAGTTCCGCAATTGTTTTTTTAGTTTTTGCTCTCAAATTTTGCATAGATACACCAATAAGGGGATAAGTGGTGCTTGGAGTTGTGCATGATCGACAGCCGTGCCAAAAGCATCCTGTAAACACAAGTAACATAAGGGTAAGTTATGTGAGTATGTAACGATAACGCTGTCGCAACAATATAAAGTTGTTTTAACTAATAGTGCAGTAATATCATACCGAAAAAGCAAAAAGCTGTCCTTTCTTTATTTAAATTGTTGATGTAACCGTCGACATAAAACATGCCAACACGATTGTCGCCGTCAGAGCGAGCATGTGAAATGGGCATTTGTAAAATGTGTTCTAGCCAAGAAAGCCATGCAATCCATTTTAGTGAGTGCGCTTTTCTGTGCGGCATCCTATTTGCTGAAATGACTGAAATTGTTTTTTCAGGCATAAATTGTTTCTTGTATATAATGTTACAAGCCGAAGCTATCGTTATTGACCATGCAAATGGATCAATATCAGTAGTTTAATAATTTCTGAAATTGCTGACATGCAGTTGCTAAAATTTCAACATGCAATAAACTAATAGTTCGTCGCGTAAATTGTATAACTTTCCAGAATTTTCGTACAATTTTTTCTCGTTGTTGAGTGAATTGTTTTAGTTTTTAAACATTCAATTAATCAATTCCAAAGCACTGCATATTTGGAAAGGGACCGACATGCCTTGATTTTTTGTGTGTTAAAAAAATAAGGAAAAACATCTTTAGCCATCTGTTCGCCAAAACCAAACGCCTTTAGAAATGACAACAAAAAATATGAATTTTATATTATTGCTTATGTACATTACACCCTCTGAAAATTATTTTGGCTGGTTTAAGAGATTCATCAGACAGAAATTTTAGCACGGGCCAGGCGTCGTACGATTGAAAGTTGTGCGCAATCGTCGTTATTGTTTTCTTGGTAGT
>JASANF010011405.1:0-11765 GCA_030248245.1 Trissonchulus sp. WLG1_4
TATTTAGGTCACCTTGTTTTAGCAGCCGGTATTCGCCCCGACCCTGAGAAAGTGAAAGCTGTTGTAAACTGGCCAAGACCGGCATCCGTGAAAGAAGTCAGAAAATTTTTAGGTTTTGCTTCATACTACAGACGATTCGTCCCACAATTTTCCAGAATAGTAGCGCCAATAAACCAGTTATTGCGAAAAAATTCACAATTCGACTGGTCTGAAAACTGTGAAGCGGCGTTTAACAGAATAATCCTAAACCTGACTACAGCTCCAACGTTAGCGTTTCCAGACGCCAAGCTACCTTACATATTGTATACGGACGCAAGTGACGAAGGACTCGGAGCAGCCCTCCACCAAGTTCACAACAATATTGAAAAACCGGTCGCATACATCAGCAGAAGTCTAACGAAACCTGAAAAGAACTACTCTATTACTGAAAAAGAAGCCTTAGCTGTAGTCTGGGCCATGAAAAAGTTTCGAATGTACCTTTATGGATCCACAATAACCGTAGTCACAGATCATTCTGCATTAAAATGGCTGCTACAAACTAAAGAGCCATCCGGGCGATTGGCCAGATGGGCTCTTATACTTCAAGAATACGCAAATACACTGACAATTGAGCACCGTCCAGGTAAACGACATGGAAACGCAGATGCTTTATCTCGACTTCCCGATTCGGCAGGCATTGAAGTAAAACGTCCTGCTCTCACAGAAGTCTTAGAAAAACAACGAGAAGACCCAGACCTAAATGCGCTGATAGAATTCATAAAAGGTAAGAAAGAACCCACTGATCCCAAGCTAGCCGCAAAAATACGTAAGTTTTCACCTCAGTTTGAAGTAATTCACGATATTTTGTACAAAGTCACTAAAAGTCAATTGCCTATGAAAAAAAATATTCGTCAGGTAGTCGTTCCAAAACAATTACGAATAGATATTATTAAAATTTTTCACGATGAGCCTGCAGGTGGCCATTTAGGCCCTGAGAAGACACTTAATAAAATAAAACGTCACTTCTTTTGGCCAACCATGGCTGCGGACGTAAAAGAATATTGTTCCACCTGTATACCTTGCGCCACAAGAAAACGACCCCACCAGTACCAACAGCCACAGCTTAAGCCAATAGCGGTAAGCAACCCCTTCGACCTGGTAGCTGTAGACCTGATGGGTCCACTACCGCAGACCTACTCTGGCAACCGATACATCATTGTGTTTATGGATTATCTCACCAAATGGCCAGAAGCGTTTCCCTTACCTGACCAAAAAGCGGAAACAGTGGCGCGCGTTTTTGTAGATGGAGTGGTGAGTCGTCATGGCGCGCCGAGAAGATTACTCAGTGATCGAGGGTCTAATTTTATGAGTTCACTGTTAAAAGAGGTATGTCACATTTTAACAACTGAAAAAGTATTCACCACAGCCTATCATCCTCAAACAAATGGGTTAGTGGAACGTTTTAACGCAACACTAGCCACAATTATTTCTATGTACACTGACACACAGCAAAGAGAATGGGATCAATGCTTGCCTCTGGCCTTACTAGCATACCGTACTTCAATCCAAGCTTCCTCAAAATTCACACCATTCTTCTTGTTATATGGAAGGGAAGCACAGTTGCCAAGAGAAGTCGAGCTAGTAAGCCCAGATACCAAGTACATAGATGAGTTAGAGTACGCATTATGGCTGACCATAACACTGAAAAACGCATATGAACGGGCACGGCAAGCCATTGAGCGTGCTCAGGTACAGCAAAAACGAAGTCACGATAAGTCACTTTATGGTAATTTATCCGTAAATGATCTAGTTATGATTCATCAACCAGCCCATCGAGCAGGTGTGATCAACAAATTTAAACACAGCTGGATGGGTCCGGTAAAAATCACGAAAATAGGAGACCAAAATGCGTATGTAGAACCCACAAGCGAATACAAGGTACCACGGTTTAAACCGCAATGGGTAACACTAAAGAGACTGAAACTATTTAAACCTTCAAACCTGTCTAAGTCAAACAGGGAATGTGGTCACCGGCCCAAAGCTATGGGCTGGGGACTAGAAGAAGAACAAGAGTCAGATTGAACAAAAGCTAGATAATCCTAGGCCTAGCATTGTATTTTCAGAAGTCAACTCGTAGCAGTCACTAGAATTTCAAAGTGAAGCTAATATAAAGCGAAATTACTAAAGAGTCACTAGATATGTTCATTGTGCAATGTCTAATCGTGTTGCTTAATACATGTATAAACTAGACAGTCACTGAAGTCGTAGTGTTACGGATAATCCACCTAGCAGTCATCAAAAGTCAAAATTAGTCATAAAAATTATGATTAAGCATAAAATCTATTAAACTAACCACTATCATTAGTCACAGGACGTAACTTCAGTTACAAACTCATGCTTCTGTAATATTTCAGAATGTCTGAAAACAAGAGTGACATTGAGAAACCTTTGCTGGAATGTGTCAATAAAGCTCACGAAATCTTCGGCATGCTGCACGCACTAACTGTGAAAGAAGAAGAACAGAAGTCACAACTGCTGCACCAACATGCCTACCTCCTGAAAAAGCTAGAAGAAGTCAAGCAGATCGTCTCCACCTTGTCACCAGCACCAGACAACCGTGAGCAAAACGTCGATGAAGTGACCGACGGCGGGTGTCTCGAAGACATCATCGATGCAACGCTGTCGGAAGAAGGCGACACCGTGTCTGAGAGCAGCTTTGTTTCAGCAAGAATGGGCCAACCAGCGTCCCCCGAGCCCAGCGATGATCCTGTCCTAGTCATCGATGAAACCTCCAACGCTGGTTCAATGCCTGTGCCATCAGAAAGTGAGGACGATGAGGATGAGCGAATGTCACAGGAGATGCAACTCGATCTGGATTTGCGGCGCGAACCCCAAGAATTGGCCATCAGTGATGAATCGGGGCTGTCCTTTTTTCGTCGTGAAACGGTGGACCTATGTGGAATCAGGTTCCCCTTCCCGATGTTTGCGGTGCTATATCTTGTGATGTTGTACCTGGGAAAAAACATTGCTGGGGCCGCCAAACAGGCCGCTTGGATGCTAATGGTAATCACCACAGCAAATTTGGATGAAGCGGTTCGGCGATATCTAGTAGAAAAAACTAGATTACAAGTCACCAGCGATTTCTTCAAAAGTCACGGCAAGCCTATTCTGCTGTATGTGCTGAAACACCGGCTACGACAGTCCCCACAATTCAAACGAGAAATCAGTCAGATTTGTCCTGCCGAAATAAGCCGCATCACCCACGAGGCGTCGTATTGGAGAAAATTACTGAACGACGAAATCGAGCTCTGTGACGCGATGCTGTTGGAGTTCGCTGCCAACGAGCCCAACGTACACTTCCCACCGCAAGTAATCCACCAATTGTTCCCAGTTGTTATGGAACCAGAAGCCCGATTGCTAATCATAACCGACACGGCCATGACCAGCAGAATTCGTTTTTTCAACACGCGAATGAATATAACCAGGATCCCCCGACTACAGCTCGCTGGAACAAATGCCAACAAAAGCCTAGTAAGGATCCTGAGCGGAGTGGATCGACCGCTAGAATACACTCATGTACTGCTTATTGTGGGTGTCGACGACATACCCGTTTACCGCAGTGGTGCAGAGCTTGGTTCGTGGTATTACAACATCTTTGAAACGCTCTCGACATCATTTGTGTGCAAGACCTACATTACGGAGGCTCCACCACGCTACGATGGGTTTGCCCACCTTGTGCCAGAGGCCAGAAGTGTGCTATCAGAAGTTGCCAAGCGTTTTCCTCACGTGTCAGTTATCCCGATGGTGGATTTAGATGGTGACGAATTAAGAATCAACTCACACAACGGGGTAACTTTGGCAGCAACCGGTGTGTTAAGATTCATGAGAATTCTGCTAGAAACACTCCCTCAACTGCGTCTGGAATTCATTGGAACCACAGCCGCGGCGACAGGAGTCCACTAAATCAAAATTAGAGGGAAGAGAAAAGTCAAGCTACTATAAATGTCACTTATGTTACTGTGTAATTTCATTACGCTAATGTAAGTCACCTTAAGCAACGTTGTTTAAACTTTGAAGTTCTTCACAAAACAAAATTAATATAAAGCTAATGTCGAATTTAAAAAACTAAAAATTTGACCTGGAGGTCAAACTTCTAAGGGGAGGATAGTGTAAATATATCAATTTTAAGAATACTTTGCTATTTAGAATTTCAGTCTTAACTTCTAGGCCTGGTGCGTGTACGTATATATATATATATTTCCAGCACATACATTTAAATGTTCTTGGTTTCAAATATTGTTCATATAAGTGTGTAAAATGGCTTATTACGGCACTGGCAGTAGGTGTGCTTGTTCTCTCACATCTTCTTACTTTTGAAGTCACAACATAAACGTATTATTTTCGAACGGCATTTTGGCTTATGAATTCACTAATTATCTTGTGATTGCCGATTTAATTCACGCATTGTAAGTCATAATTTTACTTTGTATTTCTCAGCAACTGGGAGCCGATTATGGGAACAACTGGCAGCGCCGTCTAGGCGGTTTTTGGAGACCCACGCGCATCAGCGATGTTATATAAGTCACGAAAGGATCTGCTGGCCGTTGGGTTTATTCTCGTCCTGTCTCCCCACCTACAGGAAATTTGGTCACTGGCGTATATCGTGCTCGCGGACTTTAACCACTATTTGGTCATAATATGTAGAAGTCACTAGTAATAGTTAAACTGGTTACAAGTCACAGTAAACAGATAACTTATTTTACTGATCATTAAAGTATCTCAGTAACTTGTCCTTTTGGTTTAAACGTTTTGTTGAATTAAGTTATAGTTGTCAGTAGAGGGTTTTAGTTGTATTACAGTGGGAGATGACAAATTGGCGCTGCGAGTAGGGTGGCGAAGGATTAATAGTTAAACTAAGTAGCGTTTTGGTTCTGAACTTAACGACAACTAAGATTTATGACTGTCTTTATTTTACAGAAAAAACCTTGCTGGAACTTTGCGGAACCAATACCAAGAAATATTGTGACAGGCCGGAAACGTACTTGCGAAACTGCTGTGGAGGTGGAGGACCAATACCACGAAAGCGTTCATCGAGCTTACTAACAGTGGAAAGCTGTGCCAATTTTGGAGTGTGGTGTATTTCAAAGGTCACTACTGTTTGACAGTCAATCAGGTACGCACGATACAAGGGTAATTGCTAGTGTGTTATCAAGTGTCACATCTATAAAACAAGCGGTGGTTTGAACAAAATTAATACACTGGGTGACACAAAAACAGAACGCGCTCTGCGTTACGAGAACAAAGAGCGTAGACAAATGGAGCAAGAGATAGCCACCTTACGTCAAGAACTTGAGAGATTAAGTCAAACAACCGAATCACTGTCTAGTAGTAATAGACGTGGGGCTTCTGGAAGATGTCTGAACATCCCATTTTTCTATGGTGATTTTGGGGAGGATTTCGAGGAGTATATAGAGTTGTTTGAGCTAATGAGTCGAGCGGAAGAATTCACAGAAACCCAAAAACTGGTTAAGTTACCATCATTATTTCGCGGTAATGCGCTACAATTTTACCGACAGCTACCTGAGGCGGCAAAAAATAACTACGTACAGCTGTGTCAAGCTCTGCGTAAGGCGTTTCACCCTCCCGCGAAAGAAATGGTGAGTTCAGAAGAATTACACAATCGTACACAGAAGTCAGGTGAGTCAGTTGCAACATTTGCAACAGAGTTGCAGAGGCTAGGTCGTGCTGCGTACCCCCAAATGGAGTCTAAGGCAAGAAACGAAATGCTTAGGGGTCTGTTTCAAGCAGGACTTAGGCCTGAGTTACAAGATAGATTAGGATACCTGCCCCATCCCCCAACTGTGAAACTTTTCTTAACGGATCTTAGTACAGAAAAATTAGCTCTATTTTTTTGGAAAATACGTATGTGCAGGCAAACTTTAGGTTTCTGAAATTGGGCTATAGCGTACATTTTTTTAAGATTACTGTCAGCTGCGAAAACCGATCCGCATGAAACTTTGCAGACTTTTAGATCAGATGTATATGGAGACGCCGAGTTTCTTGAATTGTAATTATTATGATTTGGCTCAATATGATAGGCTTTTTAAAACGTCACTTTTGATAAAAATTAAAATAACTGAAAATTTATCGCCGGTAACGAAAATTCGACAAAAATGGCACCTCGGCAAGATATTTGTTTTTAATTTAAACTATAGAGTGTCAAATTTGGTTGAGGCATTATTGAGTTACGTCATTTCAAAAATTAGTCAAATTTTTCAAAATTTCAATTTTTATGCAGTCATAAAATTAGCTAAAATGTTCCGAGACACATCAAACTTTGCAAAAATGCTTGCCTGGTGTTGATGTTGATTGCGCTTAAGCAGAAAAGTTCGTATCAGCAAGAAGCAAAAAATTATAGCAATTTGATTTATTGGAAGTTACTCAGAGCGCCCCCTGAAGGTGTTAGTTGCGTTTTCGAGGTTTTTGTGATTTCTATGTAAACTTTGGGCCCACAGAACCCAAGTAACAAATGAAACCAGAGCATGATTTTTTTAAACAGTACTGTAAAGGTCAAAATTCCCAGGCATGTCTCTCACTTTTTCGAAATTTCACCTGCGGCCATTTTTAGAGGGCTTTAATTACAAGAAAATATGTTAAATTTTTGGTGCGTTTGCTATTAAGCTATTTTCTCAGTAAATTGATTAGTTATTAAAAAAGTGGGAGAGATGCCTGGGGATTTTAAACATGTCAAAAACTTTACCAACTTTCAGCCCCAACAGGTAATTGTATAATTCAGAACTGTGGCGCAAGCTTTTTGTAAAAAATCTTAATATTATGGAAATCCTTTAGCCGCTTGTACTGTGAACAAAATCAAAGGCTAAGTTTCAATGCATGGCATACATGTTCTACTTAATGCAAAAGACAGCTTGTCATTCGAATTTGTAAAAGTTGAGCTATGGCTGTCCAAAAAAACACCTAAAAATGCAATTACCTCCAAGTGTGATGTTGAATTCGCAAAATTCAATAATTTTGTCCACATGCTATAGTTGCCGAAACTGCTAGTGCAGTCGCATATTTTGGAAAGTAAATGTCCCGCAAATCAGTTTTTGCTGTCAAAAGTTGCGTAATTTTTTTTGCAAAAAAGACAACGTATGAACCCTTGAAGTTTAACAACTTTTTCACTTTTGTTTTGATTATTTAACGATGCTGCTCCGTTTTTAATCGTGTTTGGAGATGATTGTGTAAAGGAAACTACGAAACAAGCTCTTCTGCTGAATGAGAAGCGGTCACAATGTGAGGCTTGAGTGTCAATAGTCCAGAGGAAATATTAAACGCGGCCTTCGTCCTGTGGATAAAAAGATTTGTAAACAAGACCTTCTGAACACATTATCTGCTTCAGTAGCTCGAAACCCAGTGCAAAGCCTTTGAATAAAAGAGCAAAAAGTTGCAAATTCTTAACACGTTTTTGGAGAACAAAACTGAGTCAGAAAATAGTACATTTAAAAAAATAAAGCCTCACCGAGATTTGAAATCAAACCACTGGATTTGAAATTCAGAAAGCTAACCATTACACTATGAGACCCCTCGAAACTTTTAGTCAAGTTACACTGATGTAAGTTCGCCGTCGAGCGGAAAGAAAATTGGAAATGATCTCAGACAAAATATGTTCGCACTGTATATTTGATATTCAATAGTGTTGATGATACTTGACACAATACAACATTAAACAGTTCAAAAGTATTCAAATTTAAACTGTCCAAAAAACTTCTGTTACATGCTTTTGAGTTGTCGCTCATCACTGTAAATTGTTGGTTTCATTCAATTCAATATGCAGAAAAGATAACTGCTAGCCCGGTTGGCTCAGTTGCTAGTGCGTTGCGCATCTACGGAGCATCTGGTTGCAGATCAGAGTGTTGGCAGTTCGATCCTGCCCCGGAGCTGCATATTTTGCAAAATGCGGAACTTGTAGCAGCAAAGAGTACAGCTGTGCGTGGCAGATCACCGAGGTACCTGCACTTCTAGTGTTAAATAACACTAGAAATTCTACCTACCCGGGTTAACGTAGGAATTTGAGATTCCGAATATAGTATATACGCGGGAGGCCGCGTAAAAAGACATCAGTATAGATAACCACGTGTATGTCATAGTATGTGTATTAGTCTGCAAAATTACCAGACGAAAAGTTGCAGCTTGCAAAACTCCAACCAAGTGACAACTCAATGTTGTTGACCACTAAAAATGGTAAACAAGCAAAGCCCAATGCAACAAAGGTAAACATGGATACATCAAACCTATATTATCACTCTGTGAAATGAAACCTGCTGCGCTGCAAACAACCATAACAGACAGAATGACCAACAAGCAGCAGCTTCATGCAAATTTTTTTAGTATTTTTCTGCTACTCAAAATTAAGTACTTACACTAAATTTGACCCTGCCGCGTAAAGTTTTATAATAGCCAATAAAATATTCCAAAAAACTACATAATGTCTTGAAATTTCCAATTTGGGAAACCCCCTCCCCCAAACCCCTTCATTCATGTACACCAACATAGTCTTTTAAAGTAGGTGAAAGCACTGTGAATATATATATATATATATATATACATATATATATATATATAATATATATATATATATATATGACAATATGACCTATTCACACGAGGCCGCATTTTGCTCTATGGCGTGAGTCATGGCATGGCAAACGCCTTGGTGCATTGCATGGCGCACACCATGGAGCATGAGCGGGCGCACGAGCGGGAGCATGAGCGGGCACATTTTATTTTCACACTACCTGCTGCATTATTTCACACAATGCAATAGGCAAATGTGCGTGTGCGCCCGCTCATGCTCCCTCGTGTGAATTGGCCTATATACATGCATCATTGTTCAATGATGACGGTCACTTATTGTTTACACTCAAATCAAAAGCTTTATAGTGTAGCATGTATAGTTTTCAAAAAATACGAAACAAAATAAGCGTCTCCGTAACAGTTATCGACTAACTGAAATATTTCTTTTAATTTTATACCGCGATAAAAACTAATACGAGTAAACACAAAATCAAAGGCATCCAACTTTACTACATATTAAACACTGACACCCCAGACTGCATCAGACTAGCCCAATATCTCTTTCAAGTCTTATCGTAAAATGACTATCAAACAGGCCGCATTGCACATTCAAATGACAAGCTGGCGAAGAGTCACATCACCAAAAATCTGCTGTTGTCTTTTGCAGATACTGCAATTGTAGCAATTTCAAGTGAAAAACAATTTCGTAATCAAATTCACCATTCAGTAAAAATTCATATAATGCATTAAATAAGTCATTATTTTTCAGTAAAATTAGCTTGGAAAATCAGCATCATGCCCCCATTTTTCGATAAAAAATTGACAAAGAGAAGATGTTTTGGATTAGGTAATATAAACTTTTTGTGCAAAAACGATAACATTGCAACAACAGACTGAAATTATGGCCAAGGGGGGCAACAGAAACTTAAACTTCCTAATCCTACCAAATAAACCATTAAAATATGTTAGCAGCAGCTCGTTAAAGCTTTAAAATTTCAAAACACAAATTCTTAGTTTTCATGTAATAGACAAATTATATGTTTTAAGAAATTTTAAATTTAAAATATCGCCACCCATATTTATGGCAGCTTACACGTTAAGTATGCTACGAGTTTTATTAACACTGGAAACGAAAAAGCAGTATAAAGACCTGCCGCCGCTGAGGCGGCGGCAGGAAAAAAGCTTATCGGGTTCACAGTTCTCAGACAGTTTTCTATATATGCGCTGCTTAGTGCCATAGTTAAGGTGGTAGTATCGCCAAAGCAGTTTTGCTCATAGGCTGCAAAATGAGAACTTTTTGCTTTCCAATTGTACGTTCACTGAGAAACTAGTAAAATGCCATGTGGTGTCAAATAAGTACTGCCAGACACTAGACTACCAATATCTACCAATATTCTTAACTAATCACCATTTGTCAGCCAGACATCACACAATAGAGACATAAAAGTTCAAAAAAATCAAGCCAGATATCAGATTGGCCAGCTTGTGAACTACATGTAATGTTTTGACGCACAATTTTTTGCCACAAATAAGAAAATAAAAAATAAAGGTTCGTTTTCCTTTTGATTTCAAAATAAGTGTCTAAATTTTTGAGAATAATATCATTATTGCTGTGAGTACTTCACAGGTTACGCACAGTTTCACAGTTCCAACAGCCATTACTCCACAACCACCCTAGCAATTTGCACCAAATTTTGTGTGCATAAACTAGAGTATATGTGCTTTTACTTTGTGTAAAGAATCTAAACAAAAAGTTTTTTAATTGTGACGAAATTATCGAATGTGAATAGGTTTTCAAAGCGTCATTTTTCCGACTTTGCGACTTCACTCCTATGTGTATGCTGCATCAATTTTTCTAAAACTTGGCAAAAATATTTGCCTTGTAACATATTTTTAGAAAATATAAAGAACAGTGACTTATCTTTCAGTGAAAAAGTTTTATAGTCGGGCAAAATCGACTGCTTTCGCGACACTACCCCCTTAAGTTTTAGCGGTCTCTGTGCATTATTTGAAACTATGTGAAATTAGCGGTAATGTGTACTAAAATTAGTGTGAGTCGTATGTGAAAAATGTTTCAGACTATGTATGTAAACAATTTGAAACAAACAAGTGTATAGGTCCCAAAAAGGGACATGATTCCTTCCTAGGTGTTTCGGGAAACAACCAATTAACTAGCCTATGAAAAAATGCTACTTTTTGCTAAAGTCGATTTGAGAACTGGGTGGATAGCGTAGAGCCCAAATAAATTATGGTGGTCGCTTCACAAGTTTCTTGCATAAATTTATTTGTTTTGTAATTGATTTTCATGAATTAAAAAGTACAGCCGTAATTTAGACATTGGTTTTGTGTCAGCGGGTCAGCCAACAATCTTCACAGCTTTTGAGCAAACTTTGCACTGATTTTAATATTTTGCTTGCGGGCGGACAGTCACAAGCCTGTAGAATGCTCGATACTTTATGATCAAAACATAATTAAGTTCCAGCGACAGTCAATCAGGTACATAATATGTACTACGTATGAAGTTGCCGCAATCATTTTGCACACTTTCATGTATGTGGTTGGTATTAAGAATTCCACGAGTACTATTCAAATGAGATTTAATGCAAATAGAATTTTATAAACAAATATGATGACTATTAATGCAGAAAATTATGGTAAAATATAAATCATGTAATTTGCCGTGTGTCTGAACTGCGGAAACATTTAATCTTACACAGGACACTTCTTTCTGTTTCCTGCATTTGAAAATAATTTCTTGCTCGGTGCTAATTTGCATATCAGTACATGCAATAGCAGTGAAAAAGCAGTACTGCACGTGTGGCAAATCAAGGAACGGGGTTCAATCGAAAAACTTTGTAAACTTAATGTCTAGTAGCTCCGGCACAAACGTACGTATGTATTTGCAGCAGACAGTTGAATAAATGCAGACTACATACATACCATACATTGAACACTGCACCGGGACAGACACATTTGAAGCGCACACTTACGCTCACCTACACCGCTTAATCACATGAGTCTAAACATACACAAACGCACACACAAATCCTTCCAAAATACACGTTATTATCCGACAGACTCATTCTAAAGAAGCCTGCTGCGCTGTGGCGCAGCAGGAAAACCCTTGAAAAAAAGTCGGTATTTAACAAGTTATTATTAACAACAGTTAGTTAACATTGATATGGTGATAAAAGCGTCACACCAAGGCAATA
>JASANF010011406.1:0-12233 GCA_030248245.1 Trissonchulus sp. WLG1_4
AAAGTTTGTGACGAACGTCTTCACAGTTTTCAAAACTTGCTGCATTTTTTGGTCTGTTCTTTATCCCCCAGTCCGTAAAATAGAATTTACTGAACTGATTTGCCTAATTTTGGTGCCTCTGAACCTCAAGCAACTCAGGTCTTCAAAAATAAAATTTTTAAGTGTTTTTTAAAAACAAATTTGTTCTGCTTGGAAGACTGCCTATCACACATAGGGTCAAAAATGACGTAAGTGTCTCTTGGTCCACGGGTTTTAATTGCCTACAACAATTAGGCTACAGCTGCATAAAACCATTTATACAAGAATTTGAATAAAATGGCCTGCAGCAGCTGTGACATTCTTCAGCATATAATTTTCGCTTAGACTGTTTCGCTGCGGCTATTGCTCTGCATGGCTATTAGGCTCGATTCATAATTTCATCCGTATGTCCGTTCAACCTGCAGAATGACGTCACTAGCAGCCTAGTGGAGTGAATCAGCCATTGCCTGTGACGCCATTATTTCGTAATTTTGTCGGCTGAACGGACATACGGCTGTAAGTACATATGAATCGAGCCTTATGTTGATTTCCAAATAGCCGAGTTTTGACTGAAAAAACTTGGTTAGCTAGAGACTGCTAATTTTGTAATCAATTGGAGACCCCTCAGAAGTAACAATTAAACTATAGCCGCCAATAGTGAATAGTCGGGCTAAAGGGCCATTGATGTTGCACCATCTGACTATTTTCCGATTTCCAAATCGAAGAAGACGAAATATGCGAACATAGCCGATCTTTGTAGGTTAAATTGAACGACCAACCTTTAGCTTACAAAACGACAGCTTTGTCACTGAGCTGAGCTATAACCGGAGATTACGCTATTTCTAGTCAAATTACTGTTGTAGCGCTAATAGCCGATCCTCACTGCAGCCCTTGTATAATTATGTACATGTACCATCTATGTAGCCCCTACGTACACTAATATTGGCTGACTAGACGGGGGTTGGTGGCTCCTGCCAATTTTAATATCTGTAGGTAAAACGTAAGTACAATCTTGTATAGCTCACGACGGCGGCTCCCATAGTCCCATGTCAATTAGTGTTACTTGCTGAGACGTAGATAGGCGATTCTGAGTATAAGATAGGAAATAGGAAGTAATAAGTAAAAAATAGTCTACAATCTACTGTGAAGTCAAGCGGTGAGCTTGAACAGGTCCGAGCAAAGAGGTGATCAGTCGCCTGCCTGACTACGAGTTAGGGCAAGATGGAGACAAAGCGCAACGGAAAGTAAACGGGTTTATTGGTGTAGAAATATATAGGGACAAAGCATGTACGCAGAAAGACAACAGCAGGGACAATGTAGACAACACGAGGGACACAACCTACCCACCCGACAGAAAGATACAGACTGACTGGTCTGATCGTATATCGGAATATTAGCTACAGATGCCGAAGGACTCACACGGAAGTACACTAGGAAAATAGATTGAGTGTGTTGCACGTGTTGATGCAACTTGAGTTATGTATACTTCGTCATATTTAACATCCCTCTCTCTCCCGAAAATTGGACCCCAAATTTGTTTCAAGGTTTTAGTCCCGAGGGAGTTAATTTTGAGGGAAGTGAAAAATTGAGAATTATATTCCATAATACGTATACGCCACTATTACATATATTGCTAAGGACAGTAACACAGTACAGGTATCGTAGGGTAGGCTAAAACAGTGCCACTCTATAGTTATCAGTTCTAAGAGCCAGGAGGAGTTAGTGTCCGAGATATTATAGGAGGGGGGATAGCGGTAATACCGCTTGTTCATAGCCCGTCATAGTCCCAAATGGGTCCTGGTACAAAGTGCCATATAAATGACTCGTACAAATCCCAGTCCCGAAAATCGCACAGTGTTTATCCGGGCTAAACATGGGTATATAAAGATAGTAGTGTCTTTCTGTAGTATATATATACACTCCTCCTTACTCTTTGGAAATAAAGTGATAAGGTATAATTTTCGTAGTGGCAGAACATTTTTGTCTTATTTTTGAAGGGTACGATACCGTACATGACATTACATACATTCATCCATTACATGCATACATCATAACACCTACACACATTTGTTAAAGCTACATTCATACAACAATGCAACGTCTAAACACACGCATTGGTATAAAACTACACATCACAAGTTATTACAAAGACTAGTAAAAGTAAAAGACTAAATGATTATTGTAAGTAAGATACAAATTTTGGGTTAGATTAAGTTAAGTCTAATAGTTCTGGTTCCGTGAGTTTGTGATCTAATCTATTATTCATGTATGTTTCTAGAATTTGATGTAATTTTGAATGTGTATCTACTTTAAAATATAAAACATTACAGAATAATTTGAATTAAAGCACTGTTACAGATTAAAGCACTGAGAAATGTAATAGTTCTAGAGGTTGCAACATACGAGGCTTCCAAAAATTTGGTTAGAAAAATACCCTCGGATCGCATACTCGTCTCTATTGCAGTCCCTATACCTGTACGATATTATGGCAGTGGTAATACGCATAGGCAGGAGTGATAGCACACAGGGCGACCAAAAAGGTGGGCTAAGAAAAATGCCCTCGGGCTCGCTTCCCTGTTCCTGTTACCACTTCTGCACCCGTATTCAGAATAAGGCAGTGTAATTATGCATTACAACATAATTTGAGCAATAATTTTTGCATTATAAGACCGAATATGTAACTATATGGAAATATATATACAATAAAACAAGTAGTACAAGTACAAAACAAAACAGACATGGTTATACTACAAAGCTAAGTCAGACTCTTTTTGTGCTTTTCTCAGAACATTACGCACTGATTGTACCCGTTATAACTATTCCAGAATCAAATACTTATTCCAAATTTGGCCGTAGAAATTACTATAATACGAAATTTACTCATAAGGAAAACGGGGCGGTGGCGCTTCACGTGGGCGTTCCGCCTGCGCAGGCGGATCGGCTCACCCGCGCCGTTCCGTTTTCCTTTACATCCCTATAATAGAAACCAGGATATATTCTAGATCACCAAAAAAAGTGTAATTTCGTGCACTATATATTATATACACGCGTTACATCACGACCAGTACAATAGGTAAAATAAGAGCCGTCTACAATAATTTTTAAAATTATGCAATTTTTTTACAGGGGCAATTATGTTATAGGCAATTTATAGGAATGTCACCAACGCATTTGACAAACTTGTAAATTTTTAGACCGACCTATATTTTTAGCGCATAACTAAAGTTTGACTAGAAATTGCTGAACCCCGAGAGAAAGCAGGGTCACGTAATTCTTGTAACTACTCGCTGTACTCTTCATGCTTAAAATTTGTTCTTTTCGTAACGAAATCACGTGTTTCTTTGTGCCTCAGGGTCCCGCGCTTTTTGGTCAGACTTTAAATGATGGCTGCAACAGCACCTTCCATAGCTGGTCGGTCAGCGGGGCTGTTCCGGCATTTTCTATTTCTTTATTAGCTCCTTCAGCATTTCCCTTCAATTCCCTATTTCTTCAGGAACTAATATAACTTACAAGTACTTCTGGACGTATCAGTACGTTCACGTTGTGTTGTGCGACATTACAGATGACATATACTTTTACGTGTTACATTACGACATACATTAAGCTCGGAACCGTGTTAAAGGGAAATTTTTTGGTTGACTCACTATACTTAATTTCAAAATTACCATCATGGGTTAATTTAACCCAAGTTATTAAGTACGGAAAAACATTTCGTTGTATTTACAATTTTGTTTCTTTCATTTCTGTCACGTAATCAGTGCATAATAGCTGAGGTTTTCAAGTAATTGGCCCAAAAAATTAGATGGCAACTAAGTGCAAATTTTGGCGTGATGCTAGTTTCGTCGTATGGCGTAGTTTTGGCGTGATGTTATTCACACTGGTCACATTTGTCAGACATACTTCACACTGGTAGTTTGCCTAAGTGATTAGGGTTTAGACCATCAGCTTTCGCATAATGTTTGTTCATTGAGGCCTATTCACACGAGGAGAATGAGCGAGTGGGCGCACGAGTGGTCGCACACACACACTTGCCTGCTTCATTGTGTAAAATGCAGCAGGCAGTGTGGAAACAGAATGCGCCCGCTCAATGCGCCCACTCATGCGCCCGCTCATGCTCCATGGCGTACGCCCTTGGCGTTACTAAATATAACATGATATCTTAATATATAACGAAATAAAAAAATATGAATGGATTTGAAGGTTACGTAAAAAAACGAGTATACAGCTCTTTGTTCCAAATTATTAAATCTACATAAATTAGTCTAGTTATTATTAAATTATAACAAATTTACAGTGCAATGTTGAAGTCTTAAGTTTTATAGCTTAGGATATGAGATGCTTATTAGTACATTTTTATATTAAAACATCTTTGTGATGAAAAGGATGTATTTCATTTATCATCCCGATAAGCAAGTTCTTTTTTATAATCGTGTAATGGATAGTTTAATCCTATTTGAACCTCTCACCAACCGTTCTCATCCTTTTCAATTATTGTGTCACTAACTAAAACTTTTGACTGATTTCTCCTGGGTAAATTACACTGTTCACTACATCAGCAAACTGTTTTGTTTGTGCTAAATATGATTACTCTTGTTCAAGTTGACATGTGCTTGAATAGGGTTAGAGTTGTTGCCAATGATTTGAATAGCGTTAACTTTTAAAAACAATTTAGAATTATATTGGATGGATAGGTAACTTTGTATCTTCCGCAAACTAATTACAGCTCCAACATTATTTGTTGCAAAGTTTTTGTATAAATAATACGGCTGTTTCGACACTATTTGTAAAATTTTGATATGACCGGTAGGTAAAGTCATATTGCATGGTTGCTAACACATTGTTATGAATGCGTATGATACCAATATCAAATTGCAATTTGCGTTTAAACTAAAATTTTAAATAATGGCATAATAATTAAGTTATTATGCACATATATTCATTTTTTGTGAAGAATCTAAAATCAAAAGTACCAATTAAATTCAGAGTCACGAATTCACAAAATGATTAACTTTTCCTAAGTATAAAATAGAAAGTTTTTTTAATGCATGTTGCAATATCTGGTTTGTATGGTATTTCAGTTTTTCCTGACAAAATTGAAAAATATTTATTTGAAGTTTCTTAAAATTTTTTCACAAATATCTTTTTTTAAGTATGACTATCTTACTAATACATACTTGCGTTTTAAATACTTAAATACTCATAATATTAAGTGTAAGTTATAGCACGATGTAGAGTGCACGCAGCGATTTATACGCACTGTTACGTGATGCGCCAAGTGCATGAACGAGTGCGCGCAGCGATTTATACGCACTGTTACGTGATGCGCCAAGTGCATGAACGAGTGCGCGCAGCGCACGAGTTTATGCACGCGGGCTTCACGTGCCAGTGCAAATACATAGTGGCTGAGTGCACACTACAAAGTATTATAACGTTCTTATAATATGCTTGTCTTGAAATATACAGTGCAATATGTCAATAACTTAAACGCACGCCGTGAATCTAGCAGCGTGCACTTAGTTATTGTCGTTAGTTATTGCACTGTTATTTCAAGACAGGTATGATATAATATTAAGTTTTAATATTAAATTTAGCTGTTACTGTTACTATGTTTCTCTTAAAGTTAAATTCAATATAAAAGGAGTTTGTGTCATATGTGTTAAGTAATTCAAATAAAATTGTTGTGACAATTGGAAGTATAATTACTTCATATTTTCCATGATTTAATTATCAAAAGTATTTTAGTGAAACTTAAAGTATCATGCTGTATAATATTAAAATTTTTTTGCGGTGTCAGATAACAGTAACAATTTCTAGATATCAAGAAAGTTTGTTACGTCAGCTCTCGAATGCTCAGAGTTATATTAAAAAATATTTTTGGTGTAATAGACTTAAGAGTACACGACTTTTTAACTGTATTAGCATTTATGCACAGAATCATTTCTAAACGGTTAAGTTTTGTACAGTTTCTATATATAACGTTACTAATGATGTTTATACATTTCGTTGCAGATTCTGATTTGCCAAAACAACAACAAAAAAAGTCGCCATTAAAAAGCAATCGCGTCAGCAAATTCAGCATGACATCCGGAGAAGTTGCTCCAAAAGTTGCCGAAAAGTTTTGGGTTCGATTTCGCAGGTTTGCCGTAAACACAAGTATGCACGGGTTGAAGGAAATAGCCACAGCCTCAACAGTGGCCTATCGCCTCTGCTGGATAATATTTGTGATTGTGGTGGTGTTTTTTCTAAGCGTCGAGTTGTACTTGACAGCAAGTGAATACAACCAAGGGCCCACTGCCATCAAGACCTACACCATTCCTGTAGACCGGTTGCCCCTGATCCGTATTTGCCCACATAACTGGCTCGATGTGGAGAAAAGCAATGTGATGGGTCTCTCTGACGAGCATATTCAATACATACTGGATCATGTTCGTTATTATAACAACGAGGAAGATAGAAATAACACACAGTTTCTTAAAGATAATTATAAACGATTGAGCACTGATGTCAAGGTACATGCGACTAGAGTCTACTGTTGCAGCATAGATTCTCTGTTTTATTAAGAAAATGCTAGCGCTACTTTTTTTAAAAATATGTCGTTATGTGAGTGTTTTATTCTGTGGTTTTGCCACAGCTAAGGCCAAATGAATGGAATATATCTTGAATTTTAAATTTATAAATAAGAACTAATTTTCATGTTGTTTACTTTATAACTACATAGCTACTTTTTATGTATTTATTTTAAGTTTTTGTGTAACTGTTATATTACAGTTGGTATCCAGGCACCATAAGCAGTTGAATCATAAGCATTTTTAATGTTTTCACATACTGTCCAATTTTTCGTTTGATTTTTTCAGGTAATAATGAGCAAACACAATGTCAGTACAATTAGTGACTTGTTAAATGTAATGGCGTTTAAAACTGAACAATTGGTAGTATCAAACATGGAGATAGAACGGTTTCCCAATGACAGGGGATTGTGTTTTTACTTTCATGGAATATCCAAGAAAGGAGATAGTGACTTCACTTATCACAAGGCAGCTACTGGGTACATTATCATGCAACCCTTGAGTTCAGACACTCCAAAATATCGCAGCTCAGTTTTATCAAAAATTGTCCAGCCTGGATCGCACATCATGAACATTGGCGACGGTAACTATGCTTTCAATTGGCTGCAAATTTTTTCTGACGTCAACTATAATATACACATCAAAATGACGCGCCGTATATTCTTGAATAGGCCACAGTTCCGATGCTCGCCTCACGAAATCACTGTGTCAGATTGTTTTCGTCGATGCTCGAGTCATCGTGACGAAACCTGTCGACACAATTGCAGCTGGTTTATTGGTGCAAAAAATGACACCTTTGAAGACGTCTGTAGTTTTCGTCGCCTGCATGATGATTCAACGGAGCGTTCGGACGCAGATGAACGTTGTCGTGTTTTGAATTACAACGAATGTACAAAAGATTGCTTGATTCCTTGTGCATCATGGGACTATGAGACCGACGTGTTGCCTCGGGGAAAGGCTAACTCGAAAGGAGGCGCGTCGATGATTTTTGGATTGGCCTTAAACAGTTGGCATGGCACTGTAATGGAGGAGTACTATACTTACAGTTGGAGTTCTCTGGTCAGCAATATTGGCGGCCTTCTGGGATTGTGCTTTGGCGCTTCGCTCATGTCCATCCTGCATATGCTTTTCTTTTGTTCTATTGGTGCCAGCTCAACAGATGATGATGATGATGAAGCTGTAAAAGTTAAAAAAGTCAATGAAACATCTATGGCTTAATTTTTATGGTGTTTTTTGCTTTAACATGGCTTTCGTTTAAATAATTATAATCACTATAAAAATACAAAGCTTCAGCTGATATAAGATGTTATAAAGTTGGGAAAATATTTTTATTATTTACACTAGTCCGATCCTAAAGTAGTACTATGAACGCGAAATCATTATCTTAGTTCATCTTGGGTACCGCAAAGCTCAAAACATTTGAACATTGTTAGTTGTGCTAAAATTTAACGTGATCAAGACAGATTTGTACTTTGTGCTTCAGTGCCTTTGCATTCTGCTTGTACATAATTATTTTATTATTTTTGCATTTTTCCAGTTTGCAAAGCATTGTGCTTTTACCCGCCAATATCACGTAATTTTGACGATGGTTTTAATGCAAAAAATCCTGATTCTTCTAAACTCCAAGAGCACAGTGCTTTTCGTGCTTGTGCTTTTGTAAACATTGCGAGCCAAATAGAGCCAAATATATTGGTAACAACAGGTCCTGTTTAATTTGTTTTATTTAATGCTATTAGTTCTTACTACCAAAATTCCATGCCAAACTAAACTTGCTTAAAGTTTTTAGTCCATTTTTTTGCAAATAATTGAAGTTTTTAAACTATAACAGCTATTTAATCCGTAACAGCTTCACTTTTCCTTGCGCGTAGTCTCAGAGCGAGCTGCTTTGAAACTGTTTGGCCGTTGCAAACTTTGTATAATACTCTATTAACACCAGAGTAGACTCTAACAGTAATATACAATAGTGTATGTACCCTTGACATTCTATTGCATTGGTTATTAAACTTTTAGTTTTTCATGGTAATTCTTACCGAAACGAAGAAATAATATACAAATCGCCATTAATGTCAAAAAGCTGCAACGTTTACAAAAGTGGCTGGTGAATTGCTTCGCATTGGAGTAGATATTAACAAGCCGCACCTAACTGTGTGTGCATAAAACAACATTGCTTTTAGCCTGTGTAAACAAACTGAACAAACAATTAATATATCGGGTATAAACAATATATATATATATATATATATATATATATATATATATATATATATATATATATATATATATATATATATATATATATATATATATATATATATATATATATATATATATATATATATATATATATATATATATATATATATATATGTATATATATATATATATATATGTATATATATATAAACAGGTTAATATATCGATCGTGAATAGTGCGTGCGATCATGTACAATCCCATGCCCGACTTCATTTTGCTTGACATTCACATGCTCGACATGCTCGAGTTTGATAATTCATGTTGACATTTGAAATTAATTGAGAGTAACGGAGTCATTGCCATGCAAAAGTTTGGCGAGAGTGTGAGGATACTAGGATTTTAAACAAAGACAGGCAATGGGGTTTCAACTAAAGGGCTGTCGATCATGCAAAAGGAGAGCAGTCGTCAATTAATGTAAACATCGACTGCAAACATTCACTAAGTTGTGAAAACATGAGAGTCTTGCAACCATGCTAGAACGCTTACTAGCCCGTCAAGGAAAATTGTTATGACAATGTAGAATCTGTCATGTTTATTAGTTTGTGGGGAAGACCTGTGCATTTCGTTTGGGCAACCCAGGGTAACAAATACTGTAACAATGTAACACAGTGTAACTCAGTGTATTTAATGGCTGCGATTATCATGGTGTGGAGAAAACAATTGAGCCGCAGATTGGCCTGACCAAATTGCCATGTGCAATTCAAGGTCACACGAAATCTTGGCTCTAAAAATTTTTGATGTTTGATGCCGCGTTATATATTTGAAGAATATCCTCAGCACTCAGCAGTGCAAGCATATCGCAACAATGTCTATGAAAATTAATTTAACCCTACTAGCAAAACATGCTTGTTAACTTAAATACTTTTTCATACTTGTCCGTATCTGAGTCTGTAAAAAAAGTCTGTAAAGAGTACAGTTTACACTGCTGTAACAGTAGTCCACTATGTTCTGTACAAATATTTGTGTCTTCTACCATTACCCATACAAGAGAAAAAATGTTCTTGACAAAAGTTTCGTTTCTCAGCTACGAAAAGCTTACTCCTTTTATGTGCTATCATAGGTATTTATCGAATTAATTTATTTCACCACTTTTTTTGGTCGATACATGAGGCCTATTCCTTTACCGGATTAAAGGTTTAATTATAAGCGAACTAAACTGTTTAAAAAGTATGCTGAAAATGCCATTCCAAAAACTCCAAAATAAACTAAACGGACTTAGTTTTTAGCGCGCTGTTTTTTAATCGGACTAAACGAACTTGACTATGCACGCTAATGTCGAGCGCGCATGTTAAGTCCGTTTAGTCCAGTGGTAATTTTGGAAAGGGGTCAGACTAAAATTAAGTCGCTGACTTATTTTAATTAATTTAGTCCGTTTAACCTTGGACCATCTCTTTAACCATTCCAAAACCTAGGACTAAAATAAGTCCAGTCCGTTTAATCCGGTAAAGGAATAGGTCCATGGTCACAACAAAATGTCGGATAATGTCACAATTCCATTTTTGTATTTTGGAAAACAAAAAAACATCTTATCGTTTTCTTGCTACAGTAACCCAAAAAGCCAGCAAACAACCAAAGAATATAGCTGGCTGGCCGCTGTGCGAGTTCACACACAAGATACGATCAAATCACATACAGCAATCGTTTACACAGAAGCAAACACAAAAATTTGTCCAAGCAAATATACATAAGACCTGTAATATACTGTATTGTAATGAAATATAACATAATAAAATATAAAATGTTTCCTTATTGTACAATCGATTGATTGCTTGGGGCATTATATTCCCAAAACAATTGTGACAAAAAGTCCTCGAAGCCTGTATTTAGCGTAGATTAATTATGGCGTACTTATTATCAATTCGTTAGTTGTTTCAGGTTAAAAACTAATATCACCTCATTAGAGAGACACATGAGTCTCTAGTGTTTACTTTTCATTTTTAATGAACTTGTACAAATTCTAATGAATTTCTAATCTGAATTTACTTTTTCTGATTACACACTGCCCGTTTAAGGCCAATTCATTCTTATCTTTGATTCTTTATTTTATTAGTAATTGCAACACAAATATTTTTTGTTGAGGAAAGTTTCAGTCCAAGTTTACTTCTCGTGCAAAAAGTTTAAACGGCGAAAAATTTTGGCAATGTCACACCTAGTGACCGAAATTTGCCAGTGTTCTTGTTACTGTTTCTGGGAAAACTGTGAATCGTGCCTTGGCGAAGAACCGGCAGTTTAAAGTCGCTTTGCAAGACAAAGAGTAAATATTGGACTACATACATCCAAATATTTGTATTTTTTCTTATTACTGTCTTCTTTTGTATTGTACATAGTTGGGTTTCATTCAAAACAAATTCATTAAAGTAAAGTTTCATTCAAAACTCGATTTTATTGTCAACAATTTAAGGTGGTAGTAACGTTTGCGACTGTTCTGCACAAGTAAAAGTTGATAATTTTCAATTAATTTTCAGTCGAGAATAACATTGCACCTATTGAATTGGAAACTGGAATAATCAAAAACTACTGTATGGTGATGCACCGTTCTTGGTTAGAACGATGACAGAGTACACATGTGCTGACTAAGTAGTTTTGTAACAAGAAGCTTCCTACGAATTTCGTGGATTTTCTAAAACAATGGTTTTTGCTGAGTTGAAATTTCGGCAAAATGCTATGTTGCAGGTTTGAAATTTCAACTGAGCAAAAACCATGGTTTTAGATTATTTACGAAATTCGAAACGTAATTTCGTAATGAAATCATGTGCAAATCATATGCACACGTACGTAAAACCATATTTTTTAAAAACCACCGTGGTGAAATCCACCCCTTAAGTTTTGAACAAATTAAATTTATCAAGTTTCACCAGTGGTCGGATGACAAAAGCTTTAGGTTAGCGAGGGCATCAAACTTGGCATCGGATAACGCGTCGGGTGATGTCATCCGAAGCGTCGGGCCTTTTGGACTCCAAGAAGCATTTTCATTTGAAACCGACTTTACCATCACGCTGTGTAACACTCAATCTTAACAGTGGCAGACGCACATGTACAGCAGGTACACGGTAATATTTGCTCACATTTTTTAACCCATTATTTTTTGGCATAAAACTTTTTTAATAAACAATTTATTTTTATTCAGTGGTATTGAAATATGTTTAATTCAGTGATTGCATGTAAATATACTCCAATTTTTCCAGGTAATAAGTAAAATCGTTATTTAAATACAATAAAATCAAAAAACTAAAGCTAAAAGCAAGTTTTGGATACTGCAGTTTTTGTAAGTTAGAAAAAACAATGTAAACTTAATGCAGTTCCAATTTTTAATAATTGTGATTTACAATGAAGTTTGATTAATTTATGTAAGCTGCACTATTGCTCAAAATCCAATAGAACTTTACATAATTACT
>JASANF010011407.1:0-42494 GCA_030248245.1 Trissonchulus sp. WLG1_4
CCGAGGGGGTCGTAGACGAAAATGGACCCCGGATTCGTGTTCAGGGACCCAAATTACCCCTATAAACGTCAAAATCCAAATTTCGAAAATTTGACCCCTGGGGACCCCCTGGGCAGGGTGCCCTAGGGGGGTCCCGAGGGGTCGTAGACGAAAATGGACCTCGGATTCGTGTTCCGGGGCCCAAAGTACCCCTAGGGACAAGTTTTTGTCCAAATCCATCACAACACGCTATACCATAGCTTTCGTTCTGAAAACACACTTTAGTATTCGACTTACCTATATAACCCCATTGAAACATTACCACAACAGGTTTCGTTCATTACATTTTTTTTGAGACCCCATTTTTGAGGTCACGTGACTCAACCCCCCCTAGGGGTAGGAGGGTGCCCGAGTGTCCGGGGCATCTACTCCTTAGAGGGATTCCACCCACAAAGTTTGGGACCAATCCGACCAGGGGGGGCTGAGAAAAACGCGTTGGAAAACCGTTTTACACGTATTTTTCAACGCGAACCTCAATTTTTGAGGACACACCTCACCTCACCCACTGACACTTCATACACCCCCAAGTGTCCGGGGCATCTACTCCTCAGAGGGATTCCACCCACAAAGTTTGGGACCAATCCGACCAGGGGGGGCTGAAAAAAACGCGTTACAAAACCCGAGGACAACAATAATAATAATAATAATAACAAATATCTCCTAACGGCAATAAACGGGTTGCCGACGGTAGGGGACCCTCTATTCTAGGCAGGAGACCCTCTATTCGTGTTCAGGAGCTCGAATTACCCCTAGAAACATCAAAATCTCGATTTCGAAAAATTGACCCCTTTGGCCCTCTGGGGCATGGTACCCTAAAGGGGGGGGCTACCCTCAGGGGGTCATAGCGGGGTCCAGGAGGGTCCTTACTATTGCAACACACAAGCACAATAGGTTTCGTCCTGGAAACACACTTCACTACATACACTATTCGACTTACCTATATAACCCTATTGAAACATTACCACAACAGGTTTCGTTCATTACATTTTTTTTGAGACCCCATTTTTGAGGTCACGTGACTCGACCCCCCCTAGGGGTAGGAGGGTGCCCGAGTGTCCGGGGCATCTACTCCTCAGAGGCATTCCACCCACAAAGTTTGGGACCAATCCGACCAGGGGGGGCTGAGAAAAACGCGTTGGAAAACCGTTTTACACGTATTTTTCAACGCGAACCTCAATTTTTGAGGACACACCTCACCTCACCCACTGACACCTCATACACCCCCAAGTGTCCGGGGCATCTACTCCTCAGAGGGATTCCACCCACAAAGTTTGGGACCAATCCGACCAGGGGGGGCTGAGAAAAACGCGTTACAAAACCCGAGGACAACAATAATAACAATAATAATAATAACGACACGGACACGACAAATATAAGGGGTTGCCCGCTTTTTGCTTCGCAAATTGTCGGCAACCCAACAACAATAACGACACGGACACGACAAATATAAGGGGTTGCCCGATTTTTGCTTCGCAAATTGTCGGCAACCCAATAACGACACGGACATGACAAATATAAGGGGTTGCCCGCTTTTTGCTTCGCAAATTGTCGGCAACCCAATAACAACAACAACAATAACGACACGGACACGACAAATATAAGGGGTTGCCCGCTTTTTGCTTCGCAAATTGTCGGCAACCCAATAACGACACGGACACGACAAATATAAGGGGTTGCCCGCTTTTTGCTTCGCAAATTGTCGGCAACCCAACTAGATTGCAGTGCCAAAACTCTAATTCAAACACCTCCAGGTCAACACAAAACGAATGCTTGTTTCAACTGACTAAACAACACAAACTAAATAAAACGTTTTTGCAACTAGCAATACAAACTGATTGCTAACACCACCACCTATTACACGAAAGCCAAAAAATTCTTTAAGTTACGCTCGTTTGCATCAATATGGATGGAGTTAGTTAGTTACACTGAGAACTTACTATCCCAATCCATTTTATAGTCTGGTTCGAAGAAATAGTGCAAATACTCTCTGGCTGTTACTCCCTGAAATATTAATACACTACAGTAAAGCAAAGTGAATGCAAACAGAAACGCGTCATTCTAACTGGCAATCTACGAAACGAAACAAGCAACATCACTTTTTCACTCCGCAGCTAATGGCAAACACAAAGTTGGATTTCTTATTCCCATAACTTATTAGAACTAGAACCTCATTCATATTTGAAATTGTAAAAACAAAACGCTTTACACATTCATTCTGGTGAGTCGGCCAAAGGTCGATTCATACTTACAGTCGTATGTCCGTTCAGCCGGCAAAATAACTAAATAATCACGCCACAATCTGATCTTATAGACTGTCAGAGCTGCATCGTATTACAACAGCATCAACTTCTACATTTGGTCCCATGGCGCACCTGAACGGAGTGAACGGCTTTGAGCGGATCACAGACCAGCCCATCGATTTCCTGCTCCCGCTTGTACATCTTCATCTCCCCGTCTTCCGCGAACAATTCCCACACCCCCTCCTCCACTCCGGCCAGTGCATATTTCAGTTGATTCTGGGTGTTTTCATTGATCTAAACAAGTAAACAATAATTATTAAGGTTTCATAAATTTACACATAAAGTCAGTTCACACAAAAAAAAAGTTTTACGCCCATGTGCATTAGTTTATATCGCAAGTTTGCAAACGTGGCCATAAATAAACACCTACATTGACAAAAGACTATTACAGTAACTTCGCGGCGATCTGGACTGTTAATTAAACAGTCTGTCATGTGATAAGTCCGACATACATTTCTAAATAATTGACTAAAATTAATATAAGTTTGTTCAGTGTGGCATGAGGTAAAAGATTAGACCAGTTGTTTCCAACTTTAATAATATGATAGACAGCTTTTTAAAAACACAAAAACCCATACGCACCTCCTTGTAGAGGGGATGTTTCGGGCTCAAAGTGACAGCGGTATAAGTCTTGGGCTTCACAACCTGGTCATCTGATTGGCGAGACAACAGACGCTCAACCTTAAAAATACAGCAAAAATTATATAGCCATAGATTCCATCGATCTGTCTGAGTCACTAGTTTTCTGACACTTGATGTGATCGTGTGAGCTATCAAAGCACCATAACGGACCTTTTTGTACAGAAACAGCTTCAGACAGCCCATAGTGATTCATTGAGGGGGCGTGAAAAAATAAAAAACTCAATTTAATGCTTTTAAGTGTTATGTCTATATTAGAAAGCAAAAAACTTTATCTAAAAAGCCAAGATAATTTTATGATCAGTATATATTGGAAAATACACAAAACGTTTAATAACACAGGGAAACAACGAATACGCATACACGACTATCCTCGGCTTCTCGCTTTTCCAGAGCCGCATCCAAAGCATCGTGCCACTCCTCTTCGTTCAGTGCACTGTGCGGACCTTCCTAAAAGAGAGCAAAGCAGTTTTACAGTAAAGTCAGTTAATAATAACTGATTTTACTTAAGCTAAACTTACAAAGACAGAGCTGTAAATTAATCGAATTAAAAAAATAGCAGAATAAGACTAGATCCGCATGATGATCATTTCTGCTCAGGTCAATTTTCCATTAATATTGTTCTTTTTACTCTATTAAGGGTTGGGGCTAGCTAGGTTGAAAATCAAAGTTCTCCAATTTTGCTTATTTTCACATATTATGTTAGTCCCCCAAGGCACCTCTACCTCAGATATGAACAATTAAGCTTGAAGGTGCACTTTTGGTTCAGTGCGTTTGTCAGTGTATTTACATAGGCAAAACTACGCCAAAAGCCTAAAAGTAGCCTTTACTTGGACTGTTCTAGCACAAACTACATCAAGCCAATCAGGCTGAAACTTGGCATAGTAGTAGCCCATATGTAAGCACAAAATCGTAAGATCCGGATTTTTTATATGTATTTTCAAATCTAAACGGACTTTTAATCTCTTTATCCACATCTAAATATTTTCAAATCGAGGGCGAAATGTGAAACAGTGGACGTTTTTTGGGCCCGCCGAATTTGAGTTATTTTACATTTGGCGTGATTGCTCAGGCCATGGGAAAAAATTAAAAAAAATAGATCATAGAGGTTGAGATATGACATTGGGCTATCGAATCATGGAAAAATCAGCTTCGTCGGTGTTAACAAAAATTTCGAGTAAAAGGACGCTTAAGGCAACCACAAAAAATTTTTTGTGCCTCTGATTTACACGTAAAATTGAAATTTCGGGAGCCCCTAGTAAAAAATTGGCAAAAGCATTGGTTCCCGCTTCCAGCTACTTACATCTGCGATGTGCCGTCTCTAGGGCTACATTGTGTGCAAGTTTGAAGCGAATCGGAGAACCTAAATTTTTCACTTTTACAGGTAGTCCCCCCCTTGAAACTGCATTGAAGCTATTTATATTAGTTTTAATCAAGGTTTTTTTTTGTGTCCAGAAGTGTGTCCAGACACAATTTTTTCCTGCCGGACACAACTTAGACACACCTCTTGAGAAGCCCCTGACAATGCTTATGGTGATGATTTATCTATGTAGGTTTACCGAAAAAAATTTCCGATACGTCTCCAATTGACCAAATTCGGCCTAAAAATAAAAAATTTCCCCCAATTTTTTCCTGGGGGCTGCCGTCCCCAGACCCCTGCGTCAACTCGCATCACTGCCGTTTGACGGTATGTCTGGTATTTTTTGTAGTATTGGCTGTTATGTTTCAGTAGGTTAATGCAAATCTTGAAATTATTTTTATTTATATACCCGTTTCATTGAAAAAATTCCTGGATCTGCCACTGGTATGGCTTTAGGGCGTACCCAGGGGAGGGGGTAGGGGGGGAATTCATACCCCACGTAAATTTTTTCCCACTGAATTATCACACAAGAGTCCTCTCTGCGGTTTTTGTTTTTATTACCCGATCGAAAAAAATTCTACGTATCTCTACAGGTATAAAAACACATATATTTGTTTTATACAGGCAAAAAAACGCATTTAGTTTGCACAAAAATATAAATTTTTGCACAATTATGCACGCGAAATTAAAAAAAAACCTGCTTGACTCGAACGGCCGAACTGACATTCAGACACACTTGACGCTTACGGGACACAAATTTTTTTCGCCGGACACAACTTGGACACACCTTCCATTTTCAAAAAAAAACCCTGGTTTTAATCGACTTATGCGACTACAAAACAACTGATCTGCTTTCGTAATCAAAAAGCAAGCGTCACTTATGATTGTGCACGTTACGGATAAAAATTACTACTTGATCATATTCGGTATTACATAAAAACTACGTAAAGAACAAACACTGTTCAATATACACGAAATATGGATGTATAAAGTGGCCTTCTACTCATACTACATTACATAGATATTACATTACCATTCGAAAACGGTAGTTGTGGCTTTATTAAGTCTTTCGATACATAGCACCACTTAGTAGTAATAATAATCAGTAGTAAATTAGTAAGAAGCTTGCGAGTACATTTTTTAATCGACTTAATATCTGAAAAATACCCCTCCGTGTGATAATATGAAACCAAATCTTGTGGTGACGTACCTCGAAGTCTGGACCACCAAGAACCTTTGATCGAATTTGACTACTGTCGGCTTGAACATTTCGATATGCCTCTTCGTAGCGCTTGCGTCGCTCGATTTCCTAAAAGCACAACTGACTGTATTATCATTACCACTACAATCAACAGAGTTTATAGATCAGGATACTGGTTATGAGAAACAATAGATGAGGTCAACCAACTTTAAAGTTTAAAGGAAAAAGCCATCTTTACGCTTCTTCATCACGGTACAATAAACTCACCCGCTACTGTTAAAAAACAAAAATACCGACCAAAAAATTCACCAATCACATCAAAATCATCAAATTAAGGGTGAAACGTTAGAGACCCGACGAAAACTTTACAAGTTTGATAAATTTGACGCGAAGTTAGCATTTTTTCCGACAATTTCGAAACTAAATTTTATTTTCGACACTTGTTGTCCGAATCAACATATTTCAGTCTCAGGTAAGAAAAAGTAAGTCACAGAGGTGCACATGGCCAGGCAAAAACTTGTGAGATTTCAAAAATAGCGTTTCGCACAACGCAAAAAACACCAACATTTAGGCAAAAAACTAACTGGTAAGCACACGTTTTTTAATGTGACTCATCAATTTTTATCCAAATGTACAAGAGCACTCTTAATTATAACGACAGTACAACAACACACGGCGCTTAACTATCAGCTGAAACTCGTAGGAGAATCACTAGTTAATAATCAGAATAGTCAGATTTGAAAAAATATGTTTTAGCTTATTTATCACATTATCCGCAGCTGAACCAGAACAATGCGATTCTAACGCCAGCTCTCGCGAACCCTTTCCAGCCTCCGTCTCCACAGATCCTCTCGTTGTTGCATCAGTTCCGCACAGTGACTCAGCGTGGCCAGAACTCCGGCCGTAGTCGCCTTGAATGTCAACGCTTCTCCTTTGAAGTCCATCCCATTGGCGGCCGTCGACGGCGCGGTGGCGAATGTGGATCCAATGCTGTTGGTAGTGACTAAAATGGAATTTTATGACATGAAAACGTAGCCTATTGAGCCGCCTATGATTGCGAAGCAAAAAGAAGCCTTTTGAATTAGTTTTTCTCGTTTCTCTGTTTACTATGCATTCTTTATTACAAGCTGGTCCGTAGATGTTCTGCCCTCAATAAAAATACATGCAGTTGGCAAGAAAATCTACTAGGAACGACAATAGACTTAAAAAAAGCGTCAGCGAGCTTAGATCTGATCATGTATATAATAATTACAGACAGATGAAGGCTAACCAGCAGAAGCAGTTGTCCGGGGCGATCCCTGCTGTGACTGGGAACTCTTGAACAGCGCGGACAGGAATGAGGCACTGCTGCTGTTGAGAAGGCTCGGGTCTTGGGCCGTGGGCGTCACAATGTCTTCCAACGACTCAGCCTGGTTTTCTTCCCACGATGACTCCAATTCATCATTTTCCACCACTACAGCAAAAGTAACATAAAATGGCTAAACGAGCCGTTACGAAATTGCTGATGCGTAAATGGTTCAGGGTGGAGAATGAATTAATGAGTAATTGATTCAATACCTCTATAAACTGATCTTGAGTTTTTAAGTTACCATCGCCTGAATAAGAAAAAAAAACAAGAACAAAAACTAAAAAGTTAGGACTGAAACTGAAACAAGCGTAACGCAGCTCTTGGACACTCGTAAAAAACAAGCAAAACTCATGCTTAAAAACTTCAAATTAAAAAACAACTAACATAATATTTCTGTAAGTCAATTATATAAATAAACCAAATAATAAAATGTATACAAATTTCGTCGACTCAAAAGCCAAACGCAAGACAAAATTTAGTAGCCACAATATAAAACTCGACCTTAACTACTCTTATGATGAATGCAGGCGCATGAAAACTTTAGAAGAAAAAATTGAATCTCTTGAAGAAAAAATTGCTAAACCTGTTTCGACTGACACTTCAACCCCTAATACTGCCACTGCCGATATTCTAGCGCGAATCGAAACACTGGAAGCCAAACTCGAAAAATTTCCGGCTTTGGTAAACTCTAGTATTGAACAGTATGTCGAAGCCAGTGATAAAAAGTTGAACCTTGTGATTTTGAATCTTCCTGAGTCTAATATAGATTGTGAGTATGTGCGAAATTCTGCAGAATCGCTCGGAATGGATCGGTCAAGCGTTGAGTGGGTGTTCAGGGACGGCCCCCCGGCGGCTTCCGGTCGCCCCCGCATACTCAAGGTAAGGTTTCGAAATCCTGGTGAACGGGCAACCTTTCTCCATGGTTTCAAAACTTTGCACGGGGAAAACGGGGGCGGGGAGCGACGGCCGTGGGTCCGCCCTGACCTAACATTCGCGCAGCGCGAGGCTGATCGAAAATTGCGAGCGAGTCTTGCTGAGCGCCGGAAATCCGGTGAGGATTTGGTAATTTATCGAGGCGAAATTGTTCCCCGCCGTCATCCAAACTAATTTTGTCTGGTCATCACAAAACTTTTAAAACAAAAGATACAAGTTTTGCCCATATGAAACTTTATTACTTTAATAGTCAAAGTATTTTAAATAAATTCGATGACTTGACAGCGGAACTTTTGCTTCATAATTATGATATTATATGTATTTCAGAAACATGGCTAAGAGCAAATGTAGATGATAATTTATTTCCTTCTTTGAGCGACTATACAATTTTTAGATCTGATAGGAAAAGTGGTACTCATGGGGGAGTGTGCATTATGTTACGAAAAATTTTTAATGCCAAAATTAGTTTTTCAGATTCGTTTTCTTCAACTATTGAAGTAATTTTTATTGATATTGTGTACAAATCACTGAAACTGAGATTAGGCACTGTGTACAAATCACCTAGTGCAACTTTAGTTGATACAGAAAATTTAAAAAACGTATTAGTTGATTATTGCACTATAAATTATGATGTAATTTTGTGTGGTGATTTTAATTTTCCAAGTCTGGTTTGTGGTAATTCTGTTTTTTACGGATCTAATCAAGTTCTCGATTTTCTAGAAAATATGTGTTCTGTAGGTTTAAAAAATTATATTGTAGAACCAACCCGTGGTAGTAATATATTAGATTTATTTTTCTGTTCAGATCCGTACTTGGGTAGTGCAACTGTTCATGAACCTTTCTCAACAAGTGACCACAACAGTATTGTTTATACTTTCAGTTTTCCAATTTCTCAAAAATCGAACAATGAAGACATCGGTTTCAATTTCAAACTAACAGATTGGATGACTATGGCAGCTTTTTTGGAAACAATTGACTGGGATCGTTTATTAAATGGTAAAATAACAACTGAACAATGGGAAGTTTTTGAACATATTTTAAATTACGCTATATTTTTATTTGTCCCTAAATATTCTAATTCGCGCAAGCGCGTCTTGTCAAGATGTACAAGAAAACTCTTAAATAAAAAAAAACGTCTCTGGAAAAAGTATAAAAAATCCCAAAATTCAACAGATGAAATTAATTTTAAAATTTCCAGTAGTACGCTACGTAAGCATTTACGCCAACAAAAACATCTAAATGAAGAAAAAAATTTTACATTCTGGAAATTTGCAGCAATTTTATAAATATATTCGCTCAAAATTAACATCAAAAGCTCACATCCCACCTCTGACTAACGGAGTAGAACATGCTTTGTCCCCAAAATGTAAAGCAAATATGTTAAATCAACATTTTGCCTCAGTCTTTATTCAGGATGATAACAACGTACCCACTTTTGACTATTTAACAGATGAAATTATTGACTCTATTGAGATAAACGAAAATTTAGTCGCTGAATATCTCAAAAAGGTTCCCCCGAAACTCTCTGCTGGTCCTGATAATTTCCCACCATTAGTTTTTAAAAAATTAGCCACAGTACTCAGCAAACCCCTGGCAATCATTTTCCAATCTTCTCTATCCTCTGGTATTGTCCCAAACATTTGGCGAAAAGCAATAGTTATTCCACTTTTTAAACGCAAACTTTCACCACATGATCCATCAAATTATCGTCCCATAAGTCTCACATCATCATGTTGTAAAATATTAGAAGCTATTATTAGAGATACACTAATAAAGCATGTTACGGAAAACAAGTTGCTGCATTGTGCTCAGCACGGTTTTTTGAAGAAAAAATCAACGCTTACAAATTTGCTATCCACAGTAGGCAATTGGATAAATTCTGTGGAAGCTCACTATAAAATACATGCTGCTTATTTGGATCTCGCAAAAGCCTTTGATTCTGTTTCGCATCCTAAATTACTACTTAAATTGAAAAGTTATGGTATTCAAGTATATATCTAGCACTGGATCAAAAATTTTCTGGGAAACCGTACGCAGGTTGTGAAAGTTGAAAATCAAACATCCTTCGAAATTTCTGTAACCAGTGGGGTCCCACAGGGTACAGTTTTAGGTCCCATCCTCTTTCTTTTATATATAAATGACCTCCCCAAAACTATTACAAATGCAAACATTGCAATGTATGCAGATGATGCAAAAGTATATGTGAGCACTAAAGATAATTTCTCGAAAGAACTAGCCGATGATCTCAACAGGATCTATGATTGGTCAAGCACATGGCAGTTGAATCTGAATGTGCAAAAGTGTCAGTTTTTTAGTTTTGGCACAGTCATAGATCCTACAGTGACTGGCTATGCCTTAGGAAATCATACTTTAGAATACACCGAAAGTGTTCAAGATCTAGGGGTAAACCTATCCTCGAATATGAAATCTTCTTTTCATTGTACTGCAATAGCTCAGAAGGCGCATCGCAGAGCAGCTTGCATTTTTCGAGCTTTCTCTTTACGAAATCGGGATTTTCTCATAAAAATGTTTACCACCTTTGTAAGACCAATTGTTGAATATAACTCCCCCGTCTGGTCTCCATACCTCCTGAAAGATATTGATACAATTGAAAATGTTCAACGTCGTTTTACCAAACGGATCCCTGGTCTTAAAAATGTATCGTACCAAAATCGTTTACTTCAGTTGAAATTGAAATCATTGGAAGAACGCAGACTTATGAATGATTTAGTTACCCTTTTCAGGATTGTTAAAAATGATTTTGGGGTGGATTTTTCAGAACTTTTTACGTTCTCAGTAGACGGTGGTACTCGCGGACATAACCTAAAATTGAACCTTCCAAGATTTCGTCTAAACAGTTCTATGGCTTTTTTCTCATATCGAGTCGTACATGTGTGGAATCAGCTACCCGTAACGGTCGTTTCTGCTAATACTTTAAATACTTTTAAAACAGAATTAGAAAAATTTAATTTAAGATCGTTTTTGCTAGGGCGAGGCCTTCGATGACCAGACAAGTGGTCTGCCTTGTCCCTTTTTCTCAAAAATTTCATAGTGATTACTTTTTATATACGTCCATACAATTATTTTGAGCTTTGTTCATGTTATGTTGTTTGTTTTTTTTTCTTGTTTCTACTAACTTACGTTGCTACGATCAATATAATGGTCGGTAACGTTTTTACTAACCTTTCGGAACCATCAGCTCTAAGAATTATGTAATGTTTACCTGTTTGTAAGCTGATGGAATTTTTGAGGAATAAAAACTCTTCTTCTTCTTCTTCTTCTTCTTACCAAAGGTACACTCAAACCAAAAAGCACCGCAGCAACTAACGAGTATTGTCCAGCAGAGGTGATGGAATCGGCAGTGAGGCACAGGAGTCGAAATAATTCTGCAGGCTGTCCACTTGGCGCATCAGGATGTCACGAAAGGTCTCCAACTCCGCTATCTTTTCACGCAACTCACCACCCTTCTGAAAAATCAGCTAACGAATCACATGAAGAACTAATTTATTTAAATTACTAAATAATGCATAAAATAAGCTCAATTCCTATACCAGAGACAAAGGTGAAGCAACTCGCGGATGAAAAATATGCTTTAACGTGTCCTCCCTCGAATGCGGTGCTTAAGGTCATCTCCGCTACAAAGCCCTGGAGCGTCAAAGGCGTCACCACTAGAATGACTACTACATTCATTGAAGGGGAGGGGGTGTCAGCCCATTACAGCATAATGCCTTACACGGACCCCTGTTTCCTGTCCACTAACTACCCTTTTAACCGTGATATGGATGGACTGCTGGGTTGACAGGAGCAACGTGGCACTAATCTCTTGCTCAAAACATTACATGAAGCAGAGTAGCTCTGATTCGATCCTTAAACCTTCCGATTAGAAACCGAACGCCGTAACCACTCAGCTACATTGGCCACAACAACACTAGGTCGATTAATTTGATAACAAGCTGTGTCTTGAAAATAGGTTTACTACGATTGTTTTGTCTTGACCAACAATAATAAATTATATGTACTTTTTTCGTTCTTTTTCTCCGTATATATATACATTCGAAGAGTAAAATACAACCACTATAGTATGTACATAAATATAGATAATTGTCAACAATTTCTATATATATATATATATATATATATATATATATATATATATATATATATATATATATATATATATTATAAATATTTCTATAAGCCACTGAACATGCAAATCACGAAATACCACGTCGAAAACTAGTTCTTCCTCTTCCATACAATCAATATAATATTACGATTAGGAAATGGTACGCCAAGGCCAACCTTGAATGAAGACGTGCTGGTCAGGCTTTTATTGGAAGTGAGCGAAATCATGGAACCATGTCTCCGTAGATCACCCTGACTCCCGTACCCAGACTCCGCCTGAAATAGATTGGTTACATTTTTCGTTCACGACGCATAAACTTCATTACATTAACTAGATTAACTTCAGTAACTGAAGTTGCAAAATCTTACGAATGAAGTTGATCACTTGAGAGATGATCACGCACTTGATTGCAAATTGTAAAGTGTATACAGACACTAGACAGTCACAATTATAAATAGGTGGTACTGACTGACGACCTGTTATAAGCCGTCGCCATATCGCCGAGACTAATCCGGCATTTTCTACAAAGTTGGGGAACACACTTAGAGTCGATTTCAAATTATTTACGATTATTTATTCAAAACAGAAGTCAGAGCCCAGAAGGCATGTCAGAACTAATGAGCGCGCCATGTGGATAAGAGGTATGGATATTATTCAAATACCTTATTTGCTTCCAAAGCTTCAATCCACCTTTGTCTCTCCTCTGGATTATCCGCGCGCAAATACCAGATGCAATCATTCACTGATATGTCGAAGCGACAGTCATCGAATTCGTGAGGCTAAAATTATTTAAGTAAAGCATTCCTTCAGCACAGTACAAACGTGCTGAAAAATCTATGAATTGCAAAGATTATTACTGCTGAAGGTACGTATATAGCTACTAAATGCCATATAATACAAAAAATAAACCGAATGTTTAGTAGCTCGCGCACAATAATATTTTGAGACATGTTTATATTTCAACGTATGTATATAAAGTCTAATGTCGACCAGCAGAAGAGCCATAAAACCAACCTGAAAAATGGCCTTATTTAAGCTGATAGCCCCGCGACAACCATACTCTGAGTCAACTTCTGATTTGTAGTATGATAAGGTTGCAGATTTCAGTACAAAATATCTGCTTTGCCAACCGTGCAAGTAATTGGTCCATTTATTAAGCGTGCCAAAGTAGGAGGGCGACACAAAATCCTCCTCCTCATCATCGGACAGACTCTGATTATCCGAGGGGGAGTGTTGGGCGCTGTGCTGGTGAGACAACAGCGAGGTTGAGACTGGATTGAGCGAAAACAGGGAGTTGGAGGGCGTTGACGGCTCGTTGACTATCACGGCACTCATACTCCGGCTTTTCCTGTGGCCTGGACGAAAGGTCGAGGAGCCCCCGCCAGACCCTGGGGCCCCGCCGGCCGCCACGGCGGCACTTCTTTGATGTACAGACGCTATTTTGATGGAAGCTGGTCAACCGATCATATATTACATAAATAAATAGTAATTTATTTGGCTACTCAAAAACTGGGTACTCGGTGCCCTGTAACAAACACGAACAAAAATGAGAACTATATATATAATATACACAAACACCCAATTGGGGTTAAACGTTAAATGAAGATGGGAAAGATAAGTGGACCATTTTTTAGTAGAGCACATTTAACACATTTTTGCGTGAAAAATATATAGTTTTCAATTTCGGTACCAACATACATGTAACGGGGTCAAAATTTTGGGGTTAAATGCAGTTGAAGGGGGGAAATAGTGGACCTACTAGTTTTTTGAGTATAGCAGCTTCAAGTATATACCCCTTTATATTTTTTGGATTTTCTCAGATACAACCCCCCGAAATCTGAACCGGCAGTGAGGGACGTTTTAGCAATTTTGTTCGGAAAACCTTATTTTTCTCGTTTCAAACGTGCTTAAATAGAGTCAAAATAATGTTTACAATTTTTTAGAACCAATACAAAGGCTCTTGGACCCCATTCCGTCAGAAAAAATTTGCCAAATTCACGAGAAACGCCAATTTTTGACCAAATTCTAACTTGGCCTTAATTTAGGCTTGGGCTTAAGCTTAGGCTTAGGTCTGAGGCTTAGTATGTGGCTTAGGCTTAAGGGCGATTCACACGCTGATTCACGGACATGCTGGTTTAAACAATATTCGCGAAGCTGTTTGTCAAATTTTTAAAACAGTATATAAAGACGCAGCAAAATAGTTTGCGAGACGCAACGTTTGTTCAGACGCTGCGTTTCGTGTGCGACACCCTGCGTCTTGCGTTGAAATCGCAGCGGCAAAAACGCACCGTGTGAATAGGGCTTTAGGCTTAGTATCAGGATTAGGCTTACGTTTAGGTTCAGGCTTAGGTGCTAAAAAATCGAAATTTTCTGGAAAAATCCTGCAAGCTTAGCCTAGAGAATCCTGCCAGCTAAGCCTAGACGATGCCTTAAAACATCATAACGCACTCAAAACTATCCAAAAACAGAGATTATAGCCATTTTTGGCTTCAAATTTTGGCCTGTGTTCTCTTTCCAAAACACTGAAAATGCAATTTTCAAGGGGTCAGAAAATATATAGCTCAGAAAATACAAATTTGTGGATAGGCGTTCTATTACAAAAAATGCTTCCCTTGAATTGGAATTTTGGGAATTGTAAATTTTTCCCAAAAAAGGGCCATTTTTACTAAATTTTGCCCGAATTATGGGGTCCTCCCCCCAGCCCCTGTATTTTGGGTGGGGGTCCCCCCCTTCATACATGTATGGGTACCAACCTGAAATATACTAAAAGTTCATAAAGATGTTCTAGTGTTCCAATTTTTATGTCCTGGTAGTCGAGTGGTAATGATTTTTGCTTCTCAACCGATGGACCAGAGTTCGAAACCCACATTCGAAATTTCTACTTTTCATTTTTTATCAGCCTATATATAATGACGTTGATAACTTTTTCAAGGTACTTTAAACAAAACGCAGTTGATCCAATGACGTTTGCGCATTAGTTCATGTGAGAAAGACTATTTCTTTTTGTCCTCAAGGAGTATGAATCAATCACCCCTAAGGCCCTAAGGATAGGGATGACATTCCCTATGGACCTTAGGGACATTTCTTAAGGATCAAGTGCAGTTGGGGGGGGAATAGAGGACCTATTTTTTGGAGTTGACGAGGGAAGCATTTTTTGCAATAGAACCTCTATTCCCAAACTTGGATTTTCTGAGATATGACCCCTTGAAAATTGCATTTTCAGCGCTTTTAGAAGTGAACGTAGACCAAAGTTTGTAGCCAAAAATGGCTATAATCTTTGTTTTTGTATAGTTTTGAGCGCGTTATGATGTTTTAAGGCATCGACTAAGCTTAGCTGGCAGGATTCTTTAGGCTAAGCTGGCAGGATTTTTTCTGAACACAGGACGGATTTTGCGTTTAAAACGGGTTTAAAAACTGTTCAAACTTTGGACTAGTTTTGAATGTTTTTTAGACGTTTTTTTGAATATTTTTGAACTGGTTTTGGACGCTTTTAAACAAGTTTGTAATAATTTGCCAGAAAATGTGGTTTCTGCACCTTCTCCTAATGCTTTTTCTAACAGAATTAGATTTTGCAAAAATTATTTAAATTCAACATTAGCTGAATAGACTTTTGAATTTATGATATGCGTTTTTGTTATATATGTTTTGTTAGTTTGTTAAGTTGTCAAAATAAATTGTTTTTCTTTCCTGTTTCTCACAAAAGCACAAAAAAAACAAAAAAAAAAAAAAAATCTTTATACTATGATCTCTCTAATACAATGCCTTGTGTTCGTGAGTAACATTCTTTCTTTCATTTTTTTTTTTTTTAAAACTATACAGACCAACACATCACTCCATTTATAATTTAATTTATATCTAATTATATTTTTATTTTTTTCTGTCCTCCCCCCCCCTACTCCCCCACCTCTCTTCTTCTTTGTTTCACATCTATATCTCTTTTTTAAATTTTCCTTCCTTTTTTCTTTAAAATTAATTTTTACACAACCAATTTCAACACCACAGAGCCCCAAAACAGCAAGCTAATACAAAAATATAATATTATTTTTACTACTCTTTTTTTTTTTCTTTCTATCACACACTTACCACTACCATCTACTTTCTCTTTATATCATCTTTTTTTTCTTTCTTACTTTTTCTCTACATAACTTATCACATATAACTAACTATCTTTTTACTTTCTTTTTCATCCATCCATACAATTTAACATTTCATATATTAACTACAATTTTACTTTTTCTCCACTATTACTCCCACCTACTCTACTAAACTTCAACTTATCCAATTTCCTATTATTAAATTCTCTTCCCTTTATTTTTTTCTTCTTCTTTTTTATTTAAATTCTTAAAAAGAAACAAAGCACCCAAACCCCCCATATAAACACCCCCACCCCCCACCCCCCCCAACCAGTGGCGTATCCAGGATTTCGCAAAGGGGGGGGCTGCGACGGGGGGGGGGGGGTGCGGAGCAACTGTGAGCCACCGCCGATCAAAAGGGGTCTGGTGGGGACGGCAACCCTCGGACCTTTTTTGAGTTTGTTATTGTAACCATCGATAAACTACAATAGTGAATCTGCAGCAAGCACTTAACTTTGCGGGGGTCTGGGAAGCTTGAAGTTGAAGCTTTTTTAAGATTTTAACCATCGAAATTGCATTGAAAATTGCACTTTTTACATGAAATAAAGAAATGTAGTGGATCTACAGCTAGCATTTAGCAATGCTGGGGTCTGGGGGCGGTAGCCTCCAGAAGTTTTAGCTTTTTTGAGGTTTTAACCATCGACATTGCAATGAAAACTACACTTTTTACATGAAATAAAAAATGTAGTGGATCTACAGCAAGCATTTAGCAATGCGGGGGTCTGGGGGCGGCAGCCCCCAGAAGTTTTAGCTTTTTTGAGGTTTTAACCATCTACATTGCACTGACAACTGCACTTTTGACATAAAATAAACAAAAAAATATAATTTTAATAGGGATAGACCGCTGGCTCGGCTCGGCTCGGCTCGGCAAATTGCCTTTGGCTCGGCAATTTTGCCGAGCCAGGCCGAGGGCGGGGAGCCGGGGGGGTTAACCTACTTTGAAAATAAACAATTTCAAAACCAAAAAAAAGCCTTTTCTTTTTTTTTTTTTCCGGTAAACCCCTCTCCCGGGGGGGGCCCCCCCCTTTTTTTTTAGCTGGGGGGGGTGGCGTTAAAAAAAAAAACCCCAAAAATATGAAAAAATTTTTTTAATTATAAATAAACAACCCAACGACCGGCCCCGCCCGGCCGCCGCGCCGCCCCCCGCGGCCCGGCCCCCCCGGCCCCCCCACACCCCCGGCCCCCCAATTTTAAAATATTAAAAATTAATATTTAAGCACATGGATCAAAAATAGGCCCAAGGGCCTATGACCTACGTTATATATAGTCGAGCGGGGAACAAAAGTCACGTCCATTTGGCGTAAAAGCCCGTTGTGTACAGCTGCGTACATAAGAGTTGGAGTGAATCTTTTTGTGCTATGGGCCAGCGTAGTCTATTTTATGGCTGCGTTCAAAAATTGGGGTTTTGCGATGATTTATCGTTGCAATATGCTTTTGCCAGGTGGCTTTTTCTGATCCGTCGTCAAGAACGACCGTTTCTGACGTGTGTTGCAATTTTAGGGTTGAAAATTGACACACGAGACGCGGATACACTTGCCGTTAGCAGATCATTATTCAAAGTTCCAAATGGTCGACTGTGGCTAATTTTATTATACAGAAACTATAAATTGGCCGAAAATTGCTAATATGTGTCGTTTTTAGCGTTAAAATAGCAATTAAGGGGGTAATGTCGTTTTCGTGGTTTTTGACAATTCAGTGTAATTTTTGCGCCCACAGAACTCAAGCTAAAGACGGACTACGGCTTCGAAACTTTAACCACATTATCTTTAGGAAAATATCCCCACCCGTTTTTTTCCTTTTCTAAAAATAGTTTGTAGAGTCGGTGTTATGGGCTTTTGAAAATTTTAGAGAAAAGTCAAATTACGTGATTTTCGCACGAAAATGTCATTTTCTCAACGTAGAAACGACTTATCAACTATACCAAAAAAACGGGTGGGGATATTATGTCAGTGCATAACTGCAAAAAGTTTAGTAGTTGTTGGCTGATCTTGAGTTTCATAACTGTGGCGCAAAAATTAGTCAAAAAAACCGCTGATGGGGTGTATTCAAATGATAGCAGCAGTAAGATTGCAAAAGATAATCTGCTTTTAAATATAGTTTTTTAAAGCTAGAAGGTGTAAAAAAAATGTAAAAAAAGACCGCTAGTTTTTGTTGAGGTTAAGTGCAGTTATGGTAGTTTAAAAAAACACCTAAAAACGCAATTACCCCCTTAAATGCATTTTTAACGTTTTAAAACAAAGAAAACTCATCCCCAGTCCCCGAAATTTTTTGTGGCTACGCCACTGCAGATTGGTGTAATAATGCTTCAAAAATTAAAATTAACAAAAAGTGAAAAAATCGTAAAAAATATCATGTATGCAAAAAAATACAAACAGAAAAATACAAACATGTATGCAGCAAAGCAAAAAATAGTATACTTTGTATTTAATTTTGTATTTTTTACCCTAACTATATCTAACTTTACAAACATGTGAGACATTAATCAATTAGCACAGAATATGATAATAGACCTGGCATATATATAGGCATGCACAAAGAAAAAGGTATCTAAGCCGAAAAAACATCAACAGAATGGAAAAAACTTGGAGATTTTTTAAATTTTGAAGGTAGAATTTGTCAATTGTGGAGGTATCAGAAACACTTTTGTCAGCTTTTGAAGTTTCGGAAAGGGGGGGGGGCTGCGACCCTCTAAGGGGGGGGGGGGGGAGCACACCTAAGGGGGGCGGCACAGCCCACCAACCACCCCACACAACTACAACGATAATAAAAAAGACAAGGAAACAACTCAAACTCAAACAAAGGCACCTTGATCGGTTCCTTCAGAATAACTGGGCACACGGCGAAGAGAATCGTCTAACTTTTGACCAAAACCAAAATCCCCCCGTTGAAACTTGGCCAGCGCAATCGTTTTATTTCCCCAGCCCCGAACTTCGCCCCAGACCACAGACGCCACGCCTCGCCCTAACGACCTAGGGCCGCGAGACATGAACATATGCACTTATTTCCGCAAGACACTAGACTTTGCACTAGAGGCGATGTTCCTACAGACTCGCGACGCCCATTTTTTTACTTTATTCCCGCAGCGACAAGAACATTATACACTATTTACCTATTTTCCCTAGAGGGGGCGGACCGCACTGTCCTCTTATGTCCTTTTTACTGTTATTCCCGCAGGGCGAACATAACATTTATATATTCACTCCCACCCCCCGCATTCTTCCGAGTTGCTCATCGGATATTTCTTAGACCTAGAGGCGTCGCACGTCCTAGCGGCTCTCGACCAACTGTTCGATATCATCTCCCGCCTAGGACGACAACCTAGCGCATACCTGTCCACACCGCCCCACGCCCTGATCTTCAGTTTTACGATTTAGCCTAGCAACATCATTCCCTAACATTCACTCCACACCTTTAATTATCCCGCACACAACACACCTGATTAGTATTAGAAGAAGTTGTACTATTTCCATATTATTATTTAGAAAAATTGTTGAATTTTATTAGGAAATGCATCGAAAAAATAATAAATAGTAAATAAAAAATACAGTAAGAAGAATCAAAAAATTAAAAAATAAAATAAATAAAAAAAAAAAAAAAAAAAAAAAAAAAAAAAAAAAAAAAAAAAAAAAAAAAAAAAAACTGTAGATAAAAGAAAGAAAAAAGTAAGAAAAAAAAAGGAAAAAAGAAAGAAAAAACAAGAAAATAATAAAAAAAAAAAAAAGAAAAAAAAAAAAAATAGGAAAAATAAAAAAGAAATTGAAAAAAAAAATGTGATAAAAAGAGAAAAAAAAAAAAAAAAAAATGGGTTAATAATAGGACCGTTGCTAGAAATTTTGTTGTAGCGCAAAATTTTAGGATATTACTATAAAATAAGAGTATACTATGTGGTAGTTGTCTTGTATAATTCCCTCATATTTTCATTCACAGGAAACCCAACCCCCCCAAAACAGCAAGATAATTGCAAGAAAATTGTAAGATCTTATTTGCAAAACTGACAACTTGCAGCGTTCATGCGAAGATCACCCACGATTCTGACCAATAACCCGAAGTTATTGACCATTTTTCAACTAATTATCTGACTTTTTTCTTACAAATTTCATCCAAATTTCGATCAAAGATCATCAACGTATCAGCAAATTTTCAATGAATTATCTTATCGTTTTCTCACGAATTTCACTCAAATTTCCTTAAAATATCATCCAATTATCGACAAATTTTCTACAAATTATCTTACAATTTTCTCACGAATTTCACACAAATTTCCACAACATATCATCCAATTATCATCAAATTTTCCACAAATTTTCTTACAATTTTCGTAAAAAATTCACCAAAATTTTAACCAATTTTCCTTTAATTATCAGGCAAAAATATCGCTTATGCATACATATCCTCGCTATTTGTAATAATTTTTTTTAGTTTTTTTGATACTTGTTTGTTTTTATTGGTTTCAACAGGCAATCAATGGGGGTAAATGCAGTTGGGGGGCGGAATAGTGGACCTATTTTTTCAGTAGAGCACCTTGGCGGAAGCATTTTTGCTTATTTTTGCTTTTTGCAAGAACCCCTATTTCATTTTTTGGATTTCGCGAGATATAGATATAACCCCCCGAAATCTGAACCCTCAGTGAAAGGCGTTTCGCAATTTTTTCAAAACCCGTGTTTTCTTCGTTCTAAACGTGTTTAAATGGAGTCGGAATGATGTTTACAATTTTCTGGAACCAAAACAAAGCCACGTTAACCCCGTTCCTTCCGGAACATTGGCCAAATTCACCAGAAATGTCCAATTTTTGACCATATTTAAACTGGGCCTCAATTTAGGCTTGGGCTTAAGCTTAGGCTTAATATGGGGCTTAGGCTTAGTATCAGGCTTAGGCTTAGGTTCAGGCAGTGGCGTAGCCAGAAAAAAATTTCGGGGGGGGAATGACTTTTCGATTTTTTGAAATGTGTTAAAATGCACTTAATTGCGATTTTAACGCAAAAAACGACACATATTACCATTTTTTCGGTCAAAAACATGCATATTTTTCACCGCTGCAGCATCGAACGTAAAATTGGAGCTCAAACCTCCGAAAATTACAAAAACGATGGCCGGCAATGGTCCAGAAGCTAGCAAATTAGCAAATTTTCCGAAATTTTTTGACATAAAAACTGTAAAATAATATACAAAAAATGTATTTTTTTGTAACGAAAAACAGCTAAAACGATACACCAAACACTGTATTAAGCAAATACATACGGCACAATGCAGATGTATGTACATGCACATGTTTTCATTTAAGATAAAAGCAAAGAACACTATGCCAAAGAGTTGCAGAGGTCTGGGGGCTAGCCCCCAGAAAAAAATTGGGGAAATTTTTGATTTTTAGGCCAAATTTGGTCAATTGGAGACGTATCAGAAATTTTCTCCGGCCGGACCATAAAAACCAAAGGGGGGACCCTTGTGTAAAATTTCGGTCGGAAAAAATTTCGGGGGGGGGGGAAATTCCCCCCATTCCCCCCCCCCCCTGGCTACGCCCCTGGGTTCAGGCATAGGCTTAGGCTCAGGCTTAGGTAACAAAAAATCGAAATTTTTAGGAAAAATCCTGCCAGCTTAGCCTAGAGAATCCTGCTAGTTAAGCCTAGACGATGCCTTAAAACATCATAATGCAATCAAAAGTATCCAAAGACAAAGCTTACAGCCATTTTTGGCTTCAAAATTTTACCTACGCCCAAAATACTGAAAATGCAGTTTTTAAGGGGTCATAGCTCAGAAAATACAAATTTGTGGATAGGGGTCCAATTACAAAAAATGCTTCCCTTGAGCTGCTATACTCCAAAAAATAGGGCCACTATTTATATATCCCTAACTGCATTTAACCCCTTATTTATGTTGCAATGTCACTCTAGATTTTGGGTGCTAGAGATCGGGTTGGGGGCTTGGCTGACGCTGGCGGTTCGGGTTCTATATGTTTATTAATAGATGGGGTGGGAAGCATGTGGCAGCCGAAAATGATATTTCCGGTAATCTTCAGTTTGACGCGGCAATTCGGCCCAGCGACAATTAGGCCTGGCGGCGAACGACCAGCTGTAAATAGAACATTTACTGATTAGTGATTAGTATTATAAAAGAAGACGCATTATTTTCCTAAATTATGTAGAAAACTGTTGAATTCTAGTGGAAACGCATCGAAAAATTGGTATATAAATTAGACCATACATGTCACGGGGTCCAAATTTTGGAGAGCCCTCCCCTCCTGTCCTGATTGACCAAAAATACCCTAAATTTTGTAAAAATTTCAGCAAAAAGGGTCATTTTGCTTAATCCCAAATTGTGCCCCAATTTTGGGGACCCTCCCCCCGGCTCCTCGATTTGGGGCGGGTCCCTAGTGTTTGTGACCGGCCGGAATTTTCGGCCGAGGCCGGCATAACAATCCGGCAGGCTAAGTTTATGCTGAAATGACACTCTGGACTGGTTTTATCCAAAAATTCGGCCGTTCCGGCCGGCCGGCCGGCTTTTACCGGCCGGCCGAAGTTCTTCGCCGGCCCGGCCGCCGGCCGGCGGCTTCGCGGCCGGTCACAAACACTACGGGTCCCCCCGCCCCCCATCCCTCTCCTCCTCATATATACATGTATGAATTAGACAGAAAATGTTCATATATTAGTAAGATAAAAGTAAGAAGATAGACTGAAAATAACAGGATATTAGTAGGATAAAAGTAAGAAAATAGAATGATAATAATAGGATAGTAGTAGGATAAAACTAAGAAAATAGACTGAAAATAATAGGATATTAGTAGGATAAAAGTAACAAATAAACTGAAAATAAAAGGATATTAGTAGGATAAAAGTAAGAAAATTGTAAGAAAAGAATAGGTTAAGTTGAAGAAAAGTCTATGAAATCAAGTAGATGAGAGTACGAATTTCGTAGGAAAAAAATAGGATAATTCGATGAAATTAGCACCAAAACTTTGTGATGAGTGACTGAAATACTTGGGATAAAAAAGGGGTTAATGGTACGATCGTTGGACTGAAAATAAGTTTTTTTGCAGAAATTTATAAGAAAATGGTAGGATATTTTTACGAAAATTATAGGGTAATTGAGGTAGTTTTGTAGGATAATTAGCAGATATTTTCTAGATAATCATGCGTTCATTTCTTGATATGTCGTCCATATTTTAAAGAAAAATTTTCCAAGGTTTGGGTTTCCTGTGATTTGCGGATATGTCGCTCATATTTTAAAGATAAATTTTCCAAGGTTTGGGTTTTCTGTGTTGGGGGCGCTCCGGGAATCAAGAATTTGCGCAGTATTTTTCAAAACAGCCAAAATGACCTATCATTCTTGAAGGAAAGTTGCCCAAAATACTATTTCTGATGTTTTGACATGCATATCTCGGGTTAAATGCAGTTGGGGGGGGGGAAAAATAGTGGACCTATTTTTTTGAGTAGAGCACTTTGGGGGAAGCATTTTTGCTTCAAGAACCCCTATTTTATTTTTTGGATTTTCTGAGATACAACCCCCCGAAATCTGAACCCTCAGTGAGGGACGTTTTCGCAATTTTTTTTCGAAGCTCTTGTTTTTTCCGTTCTAATCGTGTCTAAATGGTGTCAGATTATTGTTTACAATTTTTTAGAATCAAAACAAAGGCTCTTTCACCGTGTCTAAATCGTGTCTTAATCGTGTCTAAATGGTGTCAGATTATTGTTTACAATTTTTTAGAATCAAAACAAAGGCTCTTTCACCAGGTTCCTGCCGAAAAATTGGCCAAATTCGCCAGAAACGTCCAATTTTTGACCAAATTCAAACTTGGCCTTAATTTAGCCTTGGGCTTAGGCTTAGGCTTAGGGCTTAGGCTTAGTATGGGGCTTAGGCTTAGGCTTAGTATCACGCTTAGGCTTAGGCTTAGGTTCAGGCTTAGGCTTAGGCTCAGGCTTAGGCAATAAAAAATCGAAATTTTCTGAAAAAATCCTGCCAGCTTAGCCTAGAGAATCCTGCCAATTAAGCCTAGACGATGCCTTAAAACATCATAACGCACTCAAAACTATCCAAAAACAAAGATAATAGCCATTTGTGGCTTCGAACTTTGGCCTACGTTCACTTCCAAAAACACTGAAAATGCAATTTTCAAGGGGTCATAGCTCAGAAAATCCAAATTTGTGGATAGGGGTTCTATTACAAAAAATGCTTCCCTCAAGGTGCTCTACTCAAAAAAATAGGTCCACTATTTTTCCCCCCCCAACTGCACTTGATCCCATATCTCCAATGCAAAAAATTTAAAAAAAATTTGACACGACTTTTACACAAATTCAGCAAGTAAGCCAGTGCATCAACGCTTTTTGAGGTTTTCCAAACAGACGATACGTAGATTTTATTAGTCGTAATAAAAAATTAAAACAATTTTATTGCGTTCTGTGCAAAAACATTACACAAGAAACCATTTTCAGAAGCAGCAGACTCAAACATAGGCTATGTGAATAGAAAACCAATTTTTCGGCATTCGATTATAAAATGCTGGTAAGATATTTTTCTACAAAAATTAACACAATTATAGCCTTAGGCTTTGCAAAGTTGAAAGATTTTTTAGTTTTTTAAGATAAAGCTTAGAATTTGTTTTATATGAATTTTTGAATTTTATTACTCAGAGTTCGACTTCGAAAACACATAATGACATTTTTTATCCAAACCCGACACAAATGTTAAAAACCAAAATAATTTTCAACTAGAGAAGCACATAAGCTACATTTTGATATATAAAGTGTGACTATACGCAAAGTATAAGCAGAGTTATCGTTTGCCGAAAATTCACTCACGTTTGATGCTCTGGGAGTCACGTGACATGATCACGTGATTTGAAATTTTGCTCCAGTGTTCTTTTGTGCCATACTACATATATGTATAGTAAAGTTTGACATTTGCCAACTTTTTTGCCAATTTTCGATGTAACCCCCGATTCCAGGAGCGCCCACTTAAATACATTTAGAACGGAAAAACAGGGTTTTGAGGAAAAAAATTGCGAAAATGTCCCTCACGGAAAATTCAGATTTCGAGGTCCTGTCTCAAAAAATCAAAAAAATAAAATAGCAAAAATGGGTTTTGAAGCAAAAGAAAAGTGCTTCCCTTAACGTGCTCTACGCAAAAAGTAGGTCCACTATTCCCCCCTCCCCAACTGCGTTCCTAACTCTAAGGGGAGTAAAATTTTTCTCAAGCAATGAAAATAGATTTTTCACGAAAATGGTTGTAGAAGCCCGTGCATTTACACGTATGTAATGCTTTTCGAAGAATAAAAACGCTATCAGCTGTGTTTTACTTGAACATACTTAACATTTTTCGGTGTTTTATTGATTGTGGTGTAATTTTTTTGCAATATAAAGCAGTATTTGTTGCATAATGCTGAAATATAGTGTGTGTGAATACAAACGCATATTTTCAGCCTGCGATTAAGGTGGTAGTTCCAAAATCGCAGTTTTTTTACGTGAGGCTATTTTCAAAGCTCTTTTACAGAGCAACCAGTAATGCAGAAATTAAATGGCTGCAATTTCTCGAACAAAACTGTCTACTATCACGTTTTGATTAGTGTTTGTGACCGGCCGCGAAAACCGCCGGCCGGCTCGGGCCGGCCGGCGGCCGGGTCGGCGAAACTTCGGCCGGCCGGCCGGCCGGCCGGAACGGCCGAATTTTTGGATAAAACCAGTCCAGAGTGTCATTTCGGCATAAACCTTAGCCTGCCGGATTGTTATGCCGGCCTAATTTTGTCAGTCGGTTGAATCTGGCTGGCTGGCCGGTGTTTTTAACCGGCCGGCCGGTCGGCCGATTTTGACCGGCCGGCCGGCCGGCTGATTTTAGCCGGCCGGGCGGCCGGCTTTTCCCGGCCCGGCTTTTTTCGGCCGGCCGGCCGGAGCCGACCGGCGACCATCAAGCCGGCCGGCGGCCGGCAGGACTGACAAAAATTACGGCCGGTCACAAACACTAGTTTTGATCACTAATAAAATCCCAAGTTAAGACTAGCTACTCCACTGGCTTACAGTTTAGTAAGCCAACGTGGTAGCTACATAGTTTTAACCATGGTATCTTACACCAAGTAAAAAATGCTCTGTATGTTTTTTGGTGTAGTTTAAGAAAATCGTAGTTTTTTACTCATAGTGTATAGATCTGTCTGAAAAAAGGGTCATTTCGATTATGGAACTACCACCTTAATTGGCTCATCCAGGAAAATTCAAGCGTGGCACATAAATGCACCTCGTTGTCTTCGATCGGTCGCAAAATTTGATTTTGGGCAAATCGATAGTATTTAAGGGGTCGCTCTGAGTAACTTCCAATAAATCAAATTGCTATAATTTTTGTTTCTTGCTGATACGAGCTTTTTTGCTTGAGTGCAATCAAGATGACACCAGGCAAGCATTTTTGCAAGGTTTGATGAGTCTCGGAACATTTTAGCAAATTTTGTGACTGCATCCAAATTGAAATTTTTTAAAATTTGACTAATTTTTGAAATGACGTAGCTCAATGGTGCCTCAACCAAATTTAACAATTCATAGTTTAAATTAAAGACAATTATCTTGCCAAGGTGCCATTTTTGTCGAATTTTCGTTACCGGAACTGAGGAATCCACCCAAGGTCCCTTGACGAAGCCGGAAAAGACACCCTCTCGTTTTCGCAAACGTCGTTTAGTGCACAAAGACCGTGAGGAGGACGAGGAGAAGAAAATGAAACAGACCATGTTGAAGGAGGCGTACAAAACGTTGACCACCCCCCAAGAATCTCCTGATGATTGTGCTTTGTTCGGACAACTGGTGGCCTCTGAACTACGTCAACTAGATCAACGAACTCGGGATTATGCTAAACTGCAAATTCAGACTACACTGATCAACATCAAGTATGGCGGGAGCGGGCACGGAAACCCTCTATCTATAGGAACTTTTCCCCAAGGAGCCTCCCCTTCTTGCAGTTTCGTATCATCACCGTCACCTTCTGGCAGTTTTGGAGCGAGCCCGTCTCCTAACATTCCTCAGTCGTCTACTGCCATGCCACCCCAGTTTCAGTCTCAAAATACTACGATGCCGGCAGTTTTGTATGAGTTTGACAATCAAGCAGGAACCTTAATTCAAAGAGATGGACGCGAACTCAGAGAGTTGACGAAGATGTAAATTTGATCAGAATGAAGACGTAGCTAAAGTTGAAACTTTGTAGCTAGTTTTTTATTTCAAAACTTTATTTGCATTTTATCATTTGGTTTTGTCGTTTTAATAGTTTTATTTGTCTTAGCAGTTAGAATTAAATCGTCATTACCTGTGGCTAACTATCTCATTACTTGTCTTAAGAGTTAGAATTAAATCGTCATTACCTGTGGCTAAGTATCTCAGAGTGAGTGCAAGGCGTTCTTCCACGCTAATTGGCTCTCGCATTATGGTTGACTCTCGTTGAATTCGGTTACGAATAGTATCAGCCAAATACAGGAAAGTTTCTTCGTCCATTCGAATCCATCGCCGGTACCGGTCTTGATCCTCCAGCCTCAGTTCCTGCAAAAGGCTGGCGTAGCAGCCCCTGTCAGGGCGTCGCTGCAACCATTGCTGAGCCCAACACGCCCTACGGCGTTTAGGCGTTGGCTCACTATCATTAGGTTCAGAAAGTAACTCGAGAAGAACAATTGCCGCCGCACTAGATTGGCGTGCCATTGTGAATTGTATAAATTGCGCCAAAAATTTTCGAAATTGCGCGCATAGTTAAGCTTAATTTTGATTGGCTGTTTGGTCTGAGTTTGGTCTGAGTTTGGTGCAAAAAGTTTGGTGTAAATTTGGTCGTGTGAATGCTCAGTTTGGTGCAAAATTGAAGTTTGGTGCGAGTTTGGTTTGGCGTGAGTTTGGTGCAAGTTTGGTCGTGTAAACTGGCCTTTAGTTGAGTTGTAGAAATTGGTAGGTCTTGAGAATACATTGTTTGTGTGTGCGTGTGTGTACATCGTGTGTGCTAATCTTGAATCACAGCGTATAGTGTCGTAAATACGTATACTCATACTGCTTATCATGTTCGCATGTCTGCCGAGTGCTGACAAATTTTGCACACACTAGGCAGTAATGACGAAACCTGTCGTAACACTGCTTCTTAGATTGTTTATGAGCGCGTCGGTACTACAAATCTTCGAGTCAGCAAGCCGGCAAACCATAATTTGGAATGGCTATCGGACAGCGGTTAGGAAATTATGATGCCAATGCACAATGACAACAAAATTGTCAACGGTTGAGTTTAGCCTAATTCACCAGTTGACATTAGAACAAATTTCAAAGAACAAAGGAACAAACAAAGAACAAACACGCAATTTCCAAGCTATTTTAACTTGGTGTTTTTGCATGAATAACGGTTTTCTGTAACAAGGTTTGTACTTAAAACTTTTCACCTTAAAAATTGAACAACCTTGAAAAACTCAAGGTTTTGAATGCAAGATACAGCTTAGTGTTAAATGCATATTAAAAGTGTTGGCCTTAAAAACTTTGATGCCGCGTTTTATATTCGAAGAATATCCTCGGCAATTTACCAAAGCATGTCGCAACGAAATCTGTCTAAATTTAGTTACTTTACTCGCAAGACGTGCTTGTTTCTACTATATCGCTGGAGCTATCGCGGCAATAGCTAAATTAGCTATAGCCAATTCGGTTTGGATCGCCTTTCGCCACGTATGTTGCGGCGACGCATAGCCAGTGGCCGTTTTGCCGATTTTAAGGCGAAATAAAAGCGATTTAGTAGCCAATTTATTTATTTACCTACAGTTATGTACGTTACAGTAATTAATGTAACTCGAGTTCTGTGGGTACAAAGTTTACATAGGCTGCATAGAAATCACAAAAACCTCAAAAACGCAACTACCGCCTTTGGCCCTTAATTGATACAAGTTTAGGGAAAATATTGTGGTGTATGTAAAAGTATGTTTCGGACCGGGTCAGCAGTCAGCACCCTTGACCCGGTGACCCTGAGGGAGAAGTGACCCGAACTGACCCGATGACCCGGTGACCCGGCTCCATTTCTGGTGGACGCGGGTCTCCAGTGGACCAAATTCGTCCAAAAATTGAAAAAACTACCATTTTTCTGGGGGATACCGCTGCCAGGCCCCCGCAACACTGAGTTTATTTAATTTAAATGACCAAATTTACATTTTGTTATGTATGCCACTTCGTTAATAAGTGTAAAAATAATTGGATTTTGGGGCTGACGCCCTGCTCAGACCCTGCAATAGGGAGTGAACAAAAAGAAGCGACCCCTTTTCAAAATCTTGGCTACGCCCTGTGTACTATGTATGTACATACGTTATGGACTATGGTTATAGAGTGGAGGTGTCACAGGGAAATTTTTTCCCCGTGAAATTTTTCCCCCCGGAATAATATCCCTAGGGAAATTTTTCCGCGGGGACAAATTTCCTTAGGGATATTTTTCCGGGGGGAAAAATTTCACGGGGGAAAAATGTCCCTGTGACAGTGGCTCAAAGTGTGTCGCGGGTCGGGTTTTACGGCGCGGGTTGGGTCGCGTGTTACCCACGAGTGTTGAGCCGCGGCCCGGGTTGAAAATTCAGACTCGCGTTCACCCCTGGACTGACGTTCACCCCCAGACGGCCGACAGAACGGAGTTGTGAATGATGACTCTTCCTAATGCTTTGAATCAGATTAAGAGATGAAGTTATGAACTGGTTAGTATCTTTTCAAAAGTTTCAAAGCTTCAAAAGGTTCGAAAGAATTTTAAGGTATATTTTCAAAACAAACAAACCAAGGATTTTGTTTGATTGGTTATTTATGTTGAGATTGAATTTCCGGTACAGCTTGACTTTAGCGCCTCTGTGTCGGAATTTGCCCCTTTTAGGGGCCTACTTGTTCTAAATTAAATTAGCTTTCATTTGATGTATATAACGTCAAATTTTGTTCAACTTGAAATTTTGACCTATTTTTCAATAAAGAAAAAAAAAGATGATGCTGCCCTTATGCGTGGACTGTTTCACCAGAGGTCCTTGATACTCTTCCAGCGTCGAAACTAGCCGGGCCATGGTTGGCTCAGATATAAAGCTTCTGATACGTCGTATATCGACCACATTTGAATAACTAGCTTCTGCGCTGCCGCGACAAATCATGACCAAGTTCGAGCCAAGGCCAAATTTACAAATGGCATGAGCAAATGTGTGCTTTTTTGGCTCCCGAACCACATCCTTGGCTACTTTCTTGTCAGCCTGCTTAGCAACAGTAGCTGTTATCGGTGTGGCCAACTTAGCCAGATCTCCAGTTGCAGCTTGTAGCTTTGTTTCCGAAACAGCTAAGGGCGGCGGAACCGTGAGTCCTGCCGAAGCGGTGACATTAGCCATATTCTGCGCCGATTGCTGAAGCTGTTGTTGTTGTTGTAAACGCTTGAACCACTGCTGCTGCAGCCAATGGGCGTACTGCTCGTAAGTCGGCCATGTCCCGTAGCGCTCATAGTACCATGAATCATAATATTCACGCCAATATTGTTCACTATTATTGGCCGGTCGCCCATAACCAATCTTCATCACTGTGGCTAAAGTAGTCATAGCCGGGCGTGCTTTTAGGCCGATACCGACCACCACCGTTACCATAGTAACCATCGTGATCAGCGCCCAAAGCATACGCGGAATGAACCGAGCTACGACTACTAGGACGCTGGTAGTAGCGCGGGTGGGGGGCCGACGGAGGCCGGTGACGACGCTGACGCTGCTCTTCGTATTCTTGATAGTCGTAGTCGCCCACGTCTTCTGGACGACCCCCTCTGGGCTCTGTCGGATAGTCACGTGACTGGGATGAATAATGACGTCGCCCACCCGAATCAGGCTTGTTCCTGAATCAAAAAACACTTAAGGTGGCGCTCTGAATAACCGACTTTTGGCGATAAAATTTTTCACCTAAGCTTTCGTTAATTAACTCAAGAAGAAAAGTTGTTCCAAATTAAATTTGCTTTCATTTCATGTATATAACGTCAAATTTTGTTCAACTTGAAATTTTGACCTATTTTTCAATAAGAAAAAATCTTTAAATCGATATATCAAAAAATATATATGGCTTTGGTACTTTTTGAAGTAGCTAATTACTAATTGCAACTTTTCAAAAAGTCGTTTGTGTAGGCAAACTTTTCTAAAAAATTTTCCAGAATACGTTGACCAACATTGACAAAAATTTTGTCATTTTAAACAAGTAGGCCCCTAAAAGGGGCAAATTCCGACATAGTGGCGTGAAATTCAAATTATATACTACGTCCAGAAGGAACACAGAGTAAATCATCACTTACTTAGCACATGTTGCATAGAACAGTACATGTTTGGTCACTAACTTACTATCTGCTACAAGCCTACACATCGGCAAGAAATTCCGGTGGGGGGTCTCTATTTGAAATACTCTTTCCGTTTGTTGCTCACATGAGAATACTGCTTAGGTCAAAGCTATGTATATATAAGGGTTACTGTTTGATTGTAGCCAAAGGTCCAAAGGCCAAAGCTATGTACTATGTAATGTAGCTTTTTGTTGTCCAACCCCAACGAGGGTTACTGTTTGAATAAATGCTATCTTAGTTAGTCTACTGTAGTCTGGTGCCTAGGCTCTTTCTTTGCCCGCTGCTAAATAGTCTCTTCGGCCTGGCTTTACCCGCTGTTATCAGGGCTCTCCAGCTCTAGCTTTGCCCGTTGTTGGTTGGGATCTTGGTTTGTCCACTGCTGGTTCAGATCTTGGTTTGCCCGCAGTTATCTGGGTTCTTCACCTCTGGCTTTGCCCATTGATATCTGGGCTCTCCGGCTCAAGCTTTGCCCGCTGTTTGTTGAAGTTTTGGTTTGTCTGCTGTTGACGGGGCTCTAGCTATTTCCGCTGCTGCTTTTAGATCTCGGTTTACCCGCTGATACTGTCGCTTGGGCTCTTGGTTTGTCTGCTGAAGTCTTAGCCTGCTGTTACCTAATCTGGACTCCCTGGTTTTGACTATTTGGGCTCCCCGGCTCTGGGCTCTGGCGCAGACCGCTGTAATCTGGGCTCCCCGGCTCTGGCTTAGCCCGCTGTAACATGGGTCACCAGGCTCTGGCTTTGCCCGCAGTTATCTGGACTCCCCGGCTAAGGCTTAGTCCGCTGTAATCTGGGCTCACCGTTTCTGCCTTGCCCGCTTTCATCTGGGCTTCTCGCTTCTGATTTGCCAGCTGTTCGTTGAGATCTTGGTTTGTCAGCTTTGGCTCTTCTGGCTTAGCCCGCTGTAATATGGGTCACCCGGCTCTGGCTTTGCTTTACCCGCTGCTATCTGGGCTGGGCTCCCCGACTCTGGCGCTGCCCGCTATCTAAGCTTCCGGTTTTAGCTTCCCCGGCTCTGGTATTGCCCGCTGTCATCTAAGCTCCCAGGCTCTGGTTTCCCGGGGTCTGGCTTTGCCCGCTGTTATCTGGGCTTCCCGGCTTTGGCTTAGCCCGCTGTAATCTGGGCTCCCCGGTTCTCCTTTGTCCGCTTTTATCTGGTCTACTCAGCTCTGATTTGCTCGCTGTTAGTTGGAATCTTGGTTTGTCGTTTGCCTGTTAGTTTGGGCTCTGGCTTAGCCCGCTGTAATATGGATTACCCGGCTCTGGCTTTGCCCGCTGTTATCTAAGCTCCCCGGCTCTGGCGTTGCCCGCTGTCATCTAAGTTCCCCGGCTCTGCTTCCCGGCTTTGGCTTAGCCCGCTGTAATCTGGGCTCCAAGTAGAGTTCTGCCACTAGCAAATTTTCCGGGCCGGGCCCGGGCCGGGCCGACTAGAGCGCTTCCGGGCCGGGCCCGGCCCGGGGCCCGCGGCCCGCTACAGGCCCGGCGGGCCGTAGCGGGCCTGTCGGCCCGGAGCCCGCGGGCTGGCCCGGCACAGACTTCAGCAAGTGAGAAAATGCATTGTGTGTGCGTCTGAGTGTATTATAAGTGCCTGCGCACTTGTAAAAATCAATATATATGCAATGCAGTCATTGTTCATACGTTGCTGAAGCTCGGGAGTTCGAGACGGCCCTGGGCTTGCGGATTTCTAGGCCCGGTGGGCCGCGCACGGCCCGGGGCCCGCGGCCCGCTACGGCCCGGCGGGCCGCGCACGGCCCGGGGCCCGGAGTTTTACGGGCCGGGCCCCGGGCCGGGCCCATTTCTAAAAAATCTCTCCGGGCCGCGGCCCGCTACAGGCCCGGGCAGAACTCTAGGGCCGGGCCCATTCCTGCAAAATATCGCCGGACCGGGGCCCGCTACAGGCCCGCGCAAATCTCTAGTCTCTTACTCTCTAGTTTATAACTGAACAAAGGGTCCATTTGAAACAACTCCTGTACTACAACAGCAGCAACTGTCGAAGATTGTTGCCCTACAGAGGGCCGAGATAGGGTTTAGGTCAAGTCGTAGTCGGTCGGGTTGGGTTGGGTCTGGGTGAAGTCTACTTGGAGCTGGTGTAATTGGTGACGGCCTTGGTTCCCTCCGAGACGGCGTGCTTGGCCAGTTCTCCGGGCAGCAGGAGGCGAACGGCGGTCTGGATTTCCCGGGACGAGATGGTGGAGCGTTTGTTGTAGTGGGCCAGGCGGGAGGCCTCCGCAGCGATCCGCTCGAAGATGTCGTTGACGAAGGAGTTCATGATGAGCATGGCCTTGGAGCTGATCCCAGTGTCCGGATGCATAGCATATTGAAGCGCAACAGACTTTAAACTTAACACTTGCAACCCAATTTCCAAGATTGGGTACGTGAATGAGTTAAGACATGTACCACCTCGACACAAAACCGGTTAACAGTGTTTGGCAGACCTTGGTTGATTGGCTAATTAACGGGACCATCGAACACAACGGCGGCTGGTGCCAAAAATTGAGAGGTTAAAATGATGCTGATCGGATTGGCTAATTAACGGGACCATCGAACACAACGGCGGCTGGTGCGAAAAATTGAGAGGTTAAAATGATGCTAATTTCTTTCTGCCGTATCTTTTGTGTCTTCGTAAATGCCACGTAGACTTGCATTCGAATCCAAATTTTGTCAGCAACACCCACTGCCACAGCCTACAGAAGAAAACTAAAAACATTGTGATGTATCTTGTACAGTTTCAGCAAGAGTACATACATAACTATAGGCAAGGAAAGAATGAGGAGATACTAGAGTGGAGAATCCGGTTCATACATGTCTTCAGCATCCCTTTGTAAACTCCTTGAGCTATTTGCAGGGCATATTCTTGCTAATTCATGTATAATTCATGCTAATTCTTGCATATTCATTTCGTTTTCTTGCTAAGTACGTTCATGCATCTTAGCAACTGTAACAATCAGCATACGAGCACCGAGAGCTCAATGCTCGGCCAATAATGAAATGAAAAGACCTGTGTACGTACGTACTCTGCGTATTGCATTAAGGGTGGTCTGACAAACCAAATCCTATGTATTGTCTTGTCACCAGCGCTATGATCATTTCAAACAGCCAAGAGAGCGCCCTGATTTGAACACCGAAAAACGGTCGATGTGCCATACATTTGAAGACCTAAACCTGCAGAATTTAAACCAATCTTTGCCCTGACAAGGGCATTTGGGTTAACAGTGCTAGGTCGCTCTTCTGCTGTTGCTGAGTTTCCTCGTCTTCAGACCCCAGCTGTTGATCTTCTGGTTCAGCTGTAGCTCGGCCTTCGCAGCCTTTCCCCTCCACTTTCGGCAATGAACTGATTGACTGACGACTGATTAGTGATTGACCCTGACAGTGAAACTAATTTGCATATTCTCCGACAATCGCTCCACCCATTTCAAACGGATTGGCTGACTTTTCGTATACGTAGACGACAGGACACGCTGATTGGCTGATTATTAGAACCTTATTTGCATATCTACCTGATTGGCTGGCCAATTTGACGGCTGTCCGTCAGAGCCCAGACAGCCAAGGGGGGCTTGGGCGTGAATATTAATTTCTGCCAGAAAAAAAGTACGTACGTAAAAAATATATTGAAATTTAAATTTAAGTTTAGGCCATACGTACTTTGTTATAACTATGGTAATTGTTTGTTATTTCAGGTTACTTTAGCAGTTTTCGGCCCCCATTGGCAGAAAAAAAACTGCTATATATTAGGCCTATGGTAAGCATAGGCCCTCTGGTGGCTCGTAGCACCAACCATGTACTCTTGGTGCTACAAATCTCTTACAAATACTCCGCCTCTGGGCGGAATAAAAAGTCAAAAAATTTTGTATTTAATACACTATTTTTCAAACTAATTTTTCGTTAGCTACTTTTTGGCTTCTGAAACTTTTCTCAACGGATTGTAGTACAGAAAAATTAGCTCTATTTTTTGGAAAATACATATGTGTAGGCAAACTTCAGGTTTTTGAAATTGGGCTATAGCGTACATTTTTATTCCGCCTGGAGGCGGAATAATTGGAATCAAATTATGACGCCAAGGGCCCAAGTGTAGTGTCCTACACTGTTAACTTTGTTGCAAATTTCCCAATTTGGCCAACTCAACTTGGCCAACTTGGCCAACTTAAGTTGGCCAACTCAACTTGGCCAACTTGGCCAACTTAAGTTGGCCAACACAATTTGGCCAACTTGGCCAACTTAAGTTGGCCAAATCAACTTGGCCAACTTGGCCAACTTAAGTTGGCCAACTCAACTTGGCGAACTTGGCCAACTTAAGTTGGCCAACTCAACTTGGCCAACTTGGCCAACTTAAGTTGGCCAACTCAACTTGGCCAACTTGGCCAACTTAAGTTGGCCAACTCAACTTGGCCAACTTAAGTTGGCCAACTCAACTTGGCCAACTTGGCCAACTTAAGTTGGCCAAATCAACTTGGCCAACTTGGCCAACTTGAACATCCGATACTTTGACTATTTGAAATGAAGTCAAGTTCTAATCCTCTAGTTAATTTTTCAAGTTAGTTAGTCAGTTAATGAAAATAAAAATTTAAAATGTAAACTTCGAGATTTGAACTTGACTTTATTTCAAATAGTGAAAGTATCGGATGTTCAAGTTGGCCAAGTTGGCCAAGTGAGTTGGCCAACTTAAGTTGGCCAAGTTGGCCAAGTTGAGTTGGCCAACTTAAGTTGGCCAAGTTGGCCAAGTTGAGTTGGCCAAGTTGATTTGGCCAACTTGAGTTGGCCAAGTTGGCCAACTGAATTTGGTCAAGTTAGCCATTTTTAAGTCGGCCAAGTTGGCCAACTGAAGTTGGTCAAGTTAGCAATTTTTAAGTTGGCCAAGTTCGCCAAGTCGGCTGGCCAACTTGACCATTTCTAATTGCACAAGACCAGGACGGTGTGCCCCCGGATGTGCCCTCAAAATTTTTTAAAATATTTTTTAATGTCTTTTCAGATTCATTTATTTCTCATCATGCAACATTTAGGAAGAACAGTTTACAATTCTTCGAAACAAAACTAACTAACTACGTATATACATCAACTGATTAAGTTGGCCAAATTTGGCCATGTAGGACACTACACTTGGGCCGATGTTTTCAGTTATCGAAATCTTAATCAGTTCAGTTAATCAGTTAAGGTGGTAGTGTCGCCAAAGCAGTTTTGCTCATAAGCTGCAAAAATAGAGCTTTTTGCTTTGAAATTGTACGTTTACTGAGATACTAGTAAAATGCTATATGATGTCAAATAAATACTACCAGACACTAGACTACCAATATCTACCAATATTTTGAACCAATCATCATTTGTAAGCCAGACATCACACAATATGTAGAGGCATAAAAGTTCAAAAAATCAAGCCAGATATCAGATTGGCCAGCTTGTGAAGTACATGTAACGTTTTGACGCACAATTTTTTGTCACAAATAAGAAAAATGAAAAATAAAGGTTCGTTTTTCTTTAGATTTCAAAATAAGCTTCTAGATTTTTAACAATTTATCATTATTGCTGTGAGTACTTTACAGTTTACGCACAGTTTCACAGTTCAAACAGGTATTACTCCGCAACCACTCAAGCAATTTGCACTAAATTTTGTGTGCATAAACTAGAGCATATGTGCTTTTAGTCTGTGAAAGCAATCTAAACAAAAAGTTTTGTAATTGTGACGAAATTATCGAATGTGAATAGGTTTTCAAAACGTCATTTTTCCGATTTTGCGACTTCACTGCTAACTGTATGCTGCATCAATTTTGCTGAAACTTGACGAAATTATTTGCCTTGAAACATATTTTTAGAATATATAAAGAACAATAACCTATCTTTCACTGAAAAAGTTTTATAGTCGCGCAAAATCGACTGCTTTCGCGACACTACCCCCTTAACTGATTAGGTTGAAATTAGATCAGTTCAGTTATCAGTTAATTTTGCAAAATTTTAATCAGTTCAGTTACAGTTAAGTTAACTTAACTGTAACTGATAACTTTAACTGAAAATATTTTCAGTTATTTCTTTGACAATGCTGGTTTCTTCTTCCGCTAATCCCGATATATGCTAAAGTTTTCACGTAGTTTCTACTAAATTAGAACTTAATTAACTTCTAATTATTAACTATTTAATTACTAAAATTTGAATCCACTCAAAACAAAAAACCTCTTGTCAACATGGGATCTAACATTTATTTCAAAACGAAAACTTTAAACTTCTGTAACAACTGCCAAGTTGCAACTGTAAATGACATGAACTCTTGGAAGAATGGATGCAAATCTATGCCCAGAATAGAATAAAACATAAAACAATGAATCAAAGAAAATAAACAGGCAGAACCTTAAGTGGTTCTAAACTGGAAATTCAAGTCTGATCATTCATTTAATTGGCGTTTTGTCCTTTCAATGCTTTTAGCGACAATTCTACAGAAACAAAAACTTGAAAATCATTGCAACAAGCACGTTTTGCGAGTAAAGTTAAACTAAGTTTAGATAGATTTCGTTTCGACATGCTTTTACCTGCCGATGATATTCTTTGAATATAAAACGCGGCGCCAAAATTTTTAAAATCAACATTTTTCTCATGTAAAGCCCGGTTCATACTCGTCCTTGTCCTTGACCCTATGGTTTTGTCCTTAAGCAATTCCAAGAGAACTATCTGGCTAAATAAGCCTTTAAATAACTTTTTGCATGCAGATGGCTGAGGTCATTTCCAGACCGTATACAAAAAATTAGCGATACGCTTATGTCAATTCTTCACAGGAGCTGACCGAAGTTTGTCCTTGTCCCTGTCCTTTTGTCCTTAAGGACAAGTATGAACCGGGCTTTAAGCTGCAACATGATTTCCTAGCTGAATCTTGTTTTAAGATTCCTTAGGACAGTTTTATTAGTAGGAAACTACTGTATTGCAAAAACCTTATAAACAATTTCAATAAAATCAATTCTTAAACACAGCGTCCTATGACTACAAAAGGACATTTGTTATTAGTACCTATATACACGACATCATTGAATAATCACAAGAAATAGCAACTGGCAAAATTGGGACACTTTTCCAGTTTTCCACAGTTTGATCAATTTGTACCATGAAGCCAGAATAAATCCTACAGTATAAATTAGTACAATTATATTGTATAATTAAATATTGTAAGACCATCTAGGTATTATCAATTTTTCTATTTTCGGAATTTCATTGTACATCAGCGATTCTATCTAACAATTCAATAAAAATTCACAACCATGCCTGAAAAACTATGACTATGGCCAAATTTAAATCTGCTTTAGTTCAAGCATAAATGAGTCTTACACATTTCTAAATTAAAATAATGCAATCGCTGTAGGTTAACCATAATAGGTTTGACGAAAAATTAACCAGCTTCGTATAAGATACTTCTTGCAGCAAATGCAAACTTTTACTTTATCTCACATATTTTTTTGGAATACATGTACTCTTTCCATAACTTTTTCTGATTCTTAATGACTTTCAAAATTAGTTGACTTTTAATTCAAATTTTTTGCATTTATTTAAAGAGTCTTTCCAAGTTTTATAGTCTTTCTAATTGTTATGCTTTTGTCATTTTCTTTCGGCACATTCTAAAATTGTGATCTAAGCAAAAAAACTGATCGATGTCTTTTCACAGAGACAGTTTAGTTTGTGCTCATAACTACAGTATCAGTCAAAAATAGATACGTATGCTCGATCGAGCACGAGCACTTTTTGACGTCACGCCTATTGCATTGGACTGCTCGCGCGCACTTCGAGCAGTCAATTGGCTTGCTCGAAATTTTGTCAATTTTCTGCTTCGAGCAGACTTCGAGCAGCTAAGATTATATTACATGATGCAAGCTTGAACAATCGTGTGACGTGTATACGTAGCTTTTTAGATTAATGCTGTAATAATAACTTGCAACAATTGGTAAATATTTGTTATCGGACATCAGAACTAGAAACTTGGTTTTACTACATCCCGTGTTTTAGCTACTGCAGTTTTACTTAATTAGTACCTACTAATTTTGTCCTTACCTACTAAGATTATTGTCATAAACTATTGCAATTGTGTGGAATATATGCTACAATAATTTATAACTTTTAAATCATTCTTGGCTTTATTACAATCCCAAGGTCATTTATTATTTTATTAATTGTAATTAATTGTTATTTTATTAAGAAATATTTTTCATACATTTCCAAAATTTACGTTGCAATGATATGTCTACTTCTCCGAAGTTAAGACGATTTAGGTATAGCGTAGCAAGATTCATAAAAGTTACTAACCTAGCGGTGTCTTGTTGTGATTTATGACGCTTATATTGCAAACGTTTCTGTGTAACTGCAATGACTAAGGTATAAAAGTAGCAGGCTGCTCGAATGAAAGATTAAAACTTATTTAAATTAACCTAATCTACCTATCTAAATTCCGACGGAAAAAAGCAGTCTGAAAGGATGGAGTGGCGGCCAAAATCAGTGGCCCATCGAGCAAACAAAGTTTTGCAAAAAGGGAGCTTTGCAACTTCCCTTCAGGATGGTGATTTTAGTGTTATACTGCGGCCCCCGGTCTTATGTCATCCGCGTGAGCTGGCGGGCTATCTCAATATCCGTGACCGGTGCCTATCTGTGCCGGAGAGCACGCAGTAAAACAACTTGACGCTAGGGCGTCGAAACTACAAGTCTAGAATTTGCTCAGCACTCAGGTTCGGGAGCACTCTAACTATTACCCCTACGGGCCCTAATTCAGACCACACAAAAACCAAAGTTAAACCTTCAAACTCGGACAATTAAAACTCCAATATTTACTGACAAACCAAAAATATAATTTACACAGTGAAACCAATTGCGCAGAGCATGTAGAATACGATACAGAATGCAATTATTTAGGTCAATGTCCAAACCCTAACTTGAGACGTTTATCCCCCTAAACTCAGAAATATTTCATATTGCAACCCGCAAATTTGCCCCCCTGTTATTAGACACGACCGGCCATCATGGATTCCAACAAGCCAACCAACTAGCTTGCATTGCATTCTTTTTGGCACTCATTCAGACTTTGTATTTTAGGCTCACAATAAGTTTTCCCTTTTAGATTATAACTCAAAACATAATTAGAACGTGATTATGATACGTTTTAGACTAGATTTAGGTTCTCCAAATATCGCTAAAATAGATGCTATCTAGGCTGATTTGCGCACTCGTTACCATGACAACTAGACGTGAATAGAGCTCAATGCCAAATGGACTATAAGATGGCTAGGTCAACAAGGGTGGGACCCTGTATATACAACAGGTGCCCCCCTGTGCGGGTACGACGTCTCTGGAGTGCCCAGCACATCCTAAACCGGGTCCCGCCCTTTTGACCCAGGCATTTTCTCAAACGAAAATTTCAAGAGAGAACTACAAAACATAAAATTTCAAAAATGGCAGTTTTACATTGTGGCAAGAATTAAGGCACGAACTATTTACACAATTAGACAAAACAAGTAATTTTGAGCAATTATAGCAACAAGATCTAGACAAGCATAAGACATTATTTAAACTATTATAACAAGGGGAAATGGCAACAAAAGAATTTGAATAAAACAATGTACACGAAATTTGACCGACAACATGAAAACTACAAAACTATTACAACCAAATTTATGCGTGAAAACGTGTGAATATGTGTAATTCAGTGCCCCCCAATCCTGGAGGTCTCAGCAGATTGAACCGGATTGCTGGATTCAAAACCCAGAGTGCTAAATTTGCCTACTCATACCCTAAATGTGTGTGAAACAGTGTGTAAATATCCCAAAACCTATTATACCGATGCAAAAATACACTCATACCTAGACCGGTCGGGGCGCCTCCGACACGGGTGTTAATACATACATACTGTGTTAGTTTGCGTGTGCACACGTCTGAAACCTTACGTACTAACTTTGGGGTACCCCTCTTGCTTCCTAAATTAGTATACTACCAATTGGACAGGTCATTAAGCTATCAATCAGCCTATTCTGGTGAGTTCGCACTTGCTTTCAGCCACGTACGCCTTATGTCATAGACATGTCGACAAGTGCGAAGTTCGGGGTAGAAACCAGCTACCCGTCGCGTACGCCACTCACAGGCTATCCCAAAAAAATAGCTTTCTCTACAATCAATTGGTTCGATAATAAGTATTAAAATACTATTCATACAACAACAACTAAGTAGTTTCCGCTGTGGCGGAAGCAAAAAGAGCAGAACATTCACACGACATCACAACATTCATACGCCTCGGCTAATAAGGTTTTGGGTATGGCACAACACTTGCATAGGTCGCGGCCCCTTACGGGCACATAAACACATAAGAGTATGGTATAACAAGCACAAATTTATCCTAACAGTCTACTGAAACTCTCTGCATCGGGCCCATTTGGTCTCGCTTAAGCAAATATTCGCACTGGGTACAAAATGTGCACAAATAGTGTTTTGCAGGTATGCAACTCCGCCGCCGACAGTCAAAAATAAGCAGAAATATTACGCCGCCACAGTTCGATAGCTGCATTTCGATCGCCATAGCTCGCTCGTAAAGCATAGTATCAGCTGGTATTCAAACCACAATATAAAGTCTCCTTTGCCATTCAGGCATTGCGGCTGATTTGAGTCGACGCTAGTATGCGCAGTACAGTTCTCTCGGCATTAAACGGCCATTAACACAGTCCTGCGCAATCATGACATGCGCTGCCCGACGTAATCCACGCACACAGTTCGAAAGCATTATCGACCAATAGTCCGGCGGTACTAATTCAGAGCAATTGGACCGCAAGTGCTGACGGTTAGGAAGGGCCCAAGGGTCAAAATCCCTTAAACTACCCCTGAAAACAACGTAAGTTACAAATTTTGGGTAAGTTTGAAAATGCCTTTAACCTCGCCTATCACGTTCACAATTACTTAAATCCAAATTCACGTTGTAAACTATATTCCATCTATCGAATTTGCCAAAAATAGATCAATTATTTTTAGATAAGTTATAATTAAACGAAAATTAGTATAATACTGAAACTGACCCAACAACTTAGTAAATTAGTAACACAATTTAGGCCGCGACCAGGCCAACTATATTCGGTCCGTGCTCTGGGTTACTTATTCCGTATTTTTATTACTTCCTAAATCAACCATTAAATTC
>JASANF010011411.1:0-10040 GCA_030248245.1 Trissonchulus sp. WLG1_4
CGGTGAGACGAGCCGAGGCTGGACCACTTAGTGCCGCTGTGGCAGAAGCGTTCAAAAATGAAGCTATCGAGCAAGCTGAACGTCGCTAATTTCGCAAAGTGTCGGCTGTGTCGTCAAATTCGACTCTGCCTTGTCACGATGAAGAATTAGTTAGGTATGGCCGCATACAGGGTGCTGACACCAAAAGATACCCATGCCCCACCTACTCGAACCGAATCATTACTGTAGTCGGTTTTGGAAACCCAACAAAAGCAATTAGAACTATTGGTTAAGCAAGGCAAATAAACGCAACGCAACTTTTGTAAACGGTCCTGACAGAGTTGGAAGTAGTCGGCACACGAACCGAAGGTACTCAGCTTCATCCGTTGCGAAAAATGACCAAAATAGGCCGGAAAATGACGAACAAATATTTTTAAAAAGTGCTCCAAAACACATTTTCAATGTATGAAAGAGAAAAATTCAAAACTTTTTGTTCGTCAGTTTTCACGAAGCTTTGTCACTTTTTGCGAAGGATGAAACTCGTCGTACGCCGACGAACAGGGACCATTTCTACGCACGGTACTGTAGCTCTAGTTGTAATAGAGAGGTTAGACATAGTAGTACATACACATTCAGGCACGTTGACATTCCGCAACTAATTTTACATGCATACACATTGTCCGTAGACTGTCTTCAGAAGTATAAATTGATGTTGCTTACAGACACAAACACGGATCATTGTTACGGACGGCAAGACTTTCGTCTGACAAGAACGTATAAAAATTACAAGAAAATTTAAAAATTTCGTGTCGCTGACCAGGGCCCGATTTATCGAAGCAAAATGTTCGTCGTTGAAAATGTTCGTCGTTGAAAATGTTCGTCGTTGAAAATTTTGGATTGATCGAAACATTTTCAACGACGAACATAACACGTAATTACAGGACAAATGTTCGTCGTTGAAAAACAAATGTTCGTCGTTGAAAATTTTCGTCGTTGAAAAACAAATGTTCGTCGTTGAAAAACAAATGTTCGTCATTGAAAAACAAATGTTCGTCGTTGAAACATTTTCAACGGATGTCTTGAGCTCCGTTGAAATGTTCGTCGTTGAAAATTTTTTCAACGACGAGCTTTTATCTTTTAGAACATAATAATGTTCTAAAAAACCAAAGCTCGTCGTTGAAAAATTTTTCTACGACGAACAATTTCAACGACGAACTTTCAACGACGAACATTTGTTTTTCAACGACGAACATTTGCTTTTTCAACGACGAACATTTGATGTTTCGATAAATTGGGCCCAGAACAAACTTGTTGTTTCTTGCGCGCCATTGCAGAATATATAAGCCAGATTCGTTTGATATATTTCATTCAACAGCCGTATAACAGAGTACGCGTAGAGTAGAAAGGCGTATCCATTTTTCCCAGCGGCGGCAGGTCTTTATACTGTCTTTTTCCCTTTAGCTGGAGCTTTGGCTTATGCCATGCTTACGTGCTTTATTTTTTGTCTACGGGGGCTTAGTTACTGAATAACACTTTATAATTATCTTAGTCGCTAAAGAAAAATATAAATGTTATATAATTAAAGCTGTGAAAACATTACTTAATATAACTAGCGTAATTATTTATTAAAAATTATTTTTTGTAAGCCAAGAATGCTAGTTTTTTACTGCGCTCCCTCTAGGCCAAAATTAAAATGCAACTTTTAGTTGCGCAAAAGCGGAATCTCTTTTGATGCCGATTATTGTATTATTGTATAATATTTCAAAACTTGAATTATGTTTTTAAGCAAACCTTTATACAAATATAAACATGCTGGAAAGGGGGGTTCGTACTTTTAATACAAATGCTACGCATTTCATGTAATTTAAAACAGCTGGTATTACCCCTTCTTACTTTACATAGTTCATAAGTGAATGCATTTTCACTGTTTGGTGAATGTTGTCATGTTGCTCGATAGGGTAGCAGACATGGAAGCGTCTGTCTCAGCAGACATTGGGGCACCGACAGACCACGTTGGTGTCATAAATTGCACATTTGAAAAAATGCGGGAGCTAAGCCCGCTTATGTATGCTATTGCTATTTTCTAGCAAAGGGCTCGTACCAGTTTTATATAAATATTTACTTTACATCATTTTTGTGGCAAACTCTGCAATATTATAGATATATACTAGGAATATATATAGCAAAAAAATAATATTGCAGCTGCAGAGATCCCTCCGACAGTCCGACGAGATTCGGTTTTAGCGTGTTGAGTACTGTAAAATTATGATGCGTCAGGGTTGAACTTAGCGTAAGTCTTTGCCTTAGTCGCATAAGAATACTCTGAAAGTTTGCATAAAAATACTGCTTGTTATCGAGCTGGAGTCACTACTGGCAGCTATTCAAGCACAAAATGACTAGTTTCAAAAGTAAAGTGTTGAAATGTTGCTTGTTTGGTTGACTTTGAACTACTTCTTGTAGTGGAAACTTATGTATTACTTACATATTATCAAGAGTACATAATAGTGTCTCACTTTTTATGGAAGAAGAGTGAGACACTCTCAAGCCTGCCTGTGTTATAGCACAGGCAGATGCGCTCGTCATTTCCAGCCCACATGTTGCCGTTTTATGCAACATGTGGGTAGCCAATCAGAAGCTACCTTCGCTTCTGATTGGCTGGACGCCTGTGCACGTGCTCCAATCAGCACATTTTGCCATGATCGGTCGGGTTGGGGGTTTTTTGTTTTTTTTTTGCCCCAAGTTATATTTTGCCGACATTTTTATCACCGTTTTCAGCGATTATTGCTAGTATGTGCTGAATATAATGTTAACTGGTAAGTTAAATGTGTTTTTGACAAATTTCAGGCAAAAGCACGTGAGGCCGCCTGAGTGCTGATTGGAGCACGTGCACAGGCGTCCAGCCAATCAAAAGCGAAGGTCGCTTCTGATTGGCTACCCACATGTTGCATAAAACGGCAACATGTGGGCTGAAAATGACGAGCGCATCTGCCTGCGCTATAACACAGGCAGAAAGGAGAGTGTCTCACTCTTCTTCTATAAAAAGTTAGACACTATTATGTACTCTTGATATTACTATATAAAATTGAATTGGCACTGTCTTGGTCATTTAGTGATTGACATTAGAACAACTTAGAAGTTTTATCCTGTGGTTTTACAACTAAAATGCAACGTTTCGAATATTATTCATTTAATTATTCAATCATATGGACACAACATGTAACTGTGAGGTGAATGCATAAAACTGTAGGACTGTACAATAGGCAATATACAATAATGATAGATCATACAACAAATGACTGCTGACTTAGACCAACTTTTTGGACGTCAGCAGTGCTATATAAAAAAGAGATAAATAAAAAACAGTTTATATGATTTATGAACTAAATCTGTATGAACACAAAAACTTTAGAGAAATACAGTTTAAACAACAACACGAATCAAGTCATTGACAACAAACATTATTGCAGACAAAAAGAAAGTTAACAATAAGCAAGATACGCTAGCATTACATTTATAGGATTTATTACAATAAGTCTGATCACGACAGTAACAAAGTACCCACGAAACGTGTGAGCTAACACTTTGTTCTTCAATACAGGATTGTTTTGCACTGAAATCGAGCTGACGTTTCCTATTATAAGTTCTTGCTTGAGTTGGACCGTGGAAGTAACTATACAACTCTTTACTGAGTATATGCGAAGTATTGTAACCGTCACTGATGCAACTTCGCATTGTAAATATGGAGCCAGCTAAAAGCAAAGCATTACCTGCATCACTACGGGTCATTAAAGTGTTTGAATGCTATGCGCTAATGTAGAATATTGTAAGATAACATCGGATGTTGGATAAAGTGTCTGATAAAAATTGATTCTTTATTCAATTTTCAAAAATGTAACGCTTCATAAATATCCAAAAAATAATTCATTGACCCACAATAACAATTAATTGTTACTTGACCCACAATAACTAAAAAAGCAGTGTTATGTTTGATTATTTTAGTTGATTCACGTTCAATTGTTTATTGTAGTTGTGAATTTTCCATTGTTTATAAGAACACGACTACAGCTCAGATTTTAGCCGGTCACAAACATAAATTTTTATCAGTGTAATGCTAGTGAACTTGAGTGCGTGGTCGATATATGTCTATTACCTTTGTCTGGCTGTTTGCATACACTTGCAGTAGTCTCTAATCACACAGATCTCACTTTGATATTTTACATCACATTATTTACATAGTCTCAATTTGCCACTCTTTTTTGCGCAGTTCACACAAACCGTAATTTGGAATAAAGGTAAAATGGAAATAATCACAGGCACGTTGTCACTAACTTGCCCACTAATCAACGGAAAATACGTAGGCTCACAATGTACCTACTCTTATGCAAAGCAATGTGCATGTTACTAGCATCATTAATTGACTTCATTACTTTCGCCGGTTATCAAGCATACGAAAATTTTCTGCGCTGCGTAAAATCAGTGACACCGCCATGGCGCCATACTAAAACGTATGCTTCTAAAAGTGGTACGATTGAATCATCAGCTGATACAGTCTATGCCAATAAGCAGTTGCCAGAAATTTGTGGACCGTTTGTCGAAAACGTAAGAAGGAATGGTGAAAATGAATAGCATATTGGGAGCAAGACTGCAGTTTGCAGCAAGCCATGTCAGAGAGCAATTATGTTAATGAAATTATCGGTGTGTGTATAATTCAGCTATTTTTGGTCTGGTTCAAAAAATATAAATTTTTGCTTCTCACGGTCAATTGCCTGGCTATGCTTGTTCCGCGACAGTTATGACCATCAACAACAACAGTTTGCATTGAATTGTATTCTGTGGAATAAATAAATAGGATACAGGTTGTACTGTTAACTGATGACAATTACTTTGTCCTAGGTTTGTTTTGATGTGAAAACTACATCAAATCAAACCTAGGTTACAAACTGCAAACTTTTCAGCTACGTCAATTCCATAAAACCTTCCGTGTTGTTTCTTTCCAAACAACCTTTCAGTCCGCGGAAAACCGCACATAAACCTAATGAGCTACCTAGTCTCAAGTTAACCACTTACATTCATCCTGAATTTTCCATTTTAGACAACCGGTACTACAAGGCATATTGTCGATTTCTGCAACTGCGTCAGATTTCTCAAGGAATGGATCCAGGCATGTCGCAGTAAATCTATACGATTTGATAACATTTTCGTTGAAACCAAGCTGTTTCCGCGTTTTCGGATCGTCAAGACCACCACTGAGGCATTTATAACAATGTCCATGAAAATTTCCTGCAAATAGCATTTTTCTAAAGTTACCGTATTCATAATAAATCAACTTAAATACTTTTGTATTGTTATTGAACTATGACTACTTATGTAGTTAAAACAATCAGCGATGACTCTGACAAGTTGTTTATTAATTTCGCAAATCCTAGGGCGCAAAACCAGTTTAAAACGGTTATTGGAAAACCTAGTGTTGAAATAAAAAATGATGCCCCGTTTTAGAAAAAAATAAATGAAATGGAGGCACCTGGGAATCGGGATTCGGCGACAAGAGTGCTAACCACTACACCACAGCTCCCAAGTTTCGCATGCCATATTTTGTCATTTACAACACTATCACTAGACTGCTAACAAAATATCCAATATGCAGGCTTCGTGTTAGCATGCATAATAACATAAGTCCGCTTAACTAAAAGTGTAAGCAAGTCCAAGCATTTTACTCTGTTTTGTCAAGAAAAACGTTCAAGGTGGTAGTTGCGTTTTCGAGGTTTTTGTGATTTCTATGTAAACTTTGCGCCACCAGTACTCAAGTTATAAGTGACGCCTGAGCATGAATTTTTGGGACAGCACTGTAAAGGTCAAAATCCCCAGGCATGTCTCTCACTTTTTAGAAATTTCACCTGTGGACGTTTTTAGAGGGTTTTAATTACAAGAAAATATATTAAATTTTCGGTGCGTTTGCTTTTCAGCTATTTTCTCAGTAAATTGACTAGTTATTAAAAAAGTGGGGGACAGGCCTGGGGATTTTAAACATGTCAAAAACCTTACCAACTTTCAGCCCCAACAGGTAATCGTATGATTCAGAGCTGTGGCGCAAACTTTTTGTAAAAAATTGTAATATTTTGGAAAGGACCTTTCTTTAGTCGCTTATACTGGAAACAAAATCACAGGTCAAATTTCAATGCATGGCATACATTTAGGAAATATATTGTTCTACCTAATGCAAAAGACCGCTTGTGATTTGAACTTGTAAACGCTGAGCTACGGCTTTGCAAAAAAACACCTAAAAACGCAATTACCCCCTTAATCACATTACAATAAACTCGTTTAGTCGGGTAAAAGAATGTACCCAATATCCATGCAACAGTGCTGTTTACAGTTTGAGCTACATAACATTTGTTGCACAGACAACAATCTAGAGGCATACCTTTAGCTCCTTTACCCTCTAAGGCTGATAACCGTTGCAAATATAGTAAATAACAGAATGCAGTATGCAACAGTGCTCTCCAGCAGAAAACAACCACCATTGCTGTTGAACTGTAATGAGTAAATGCGGAGAACACAGCACAGCACTTAATTAGACATCGCTGCTTCGATGATAGTCATTAAATAAAAATCTACAACACACAATTGTGGACGCATTAACAGTGAGAAGAGTAAATGCAAATTGGGTAGCCCCTAATAAGTAACATATGTATGTATTTTTTGCAAACTAATGGCTTTTATTTGACAATTTTGTCATTATCTATCTAATACGAATTTTTCCGGGGCTGCCTCAGCGGCCGTGCATACTAAATTCAGTTAATTAAACTAAAACTTAAAACATTAAACTAAACTTAAACACACAATTAAAAACGAATTGCAGTCGAATCGGGCTGACATCGGGTCAGATCGTGTATGATTAGGATTTTCAGACCAGCGTGTTGTTTGGGTCAGTCCGTGTCGAAAACTATAGATAAAAATAAATCAACTGTTTACTGAGAATATTTCGTCCAGCTGGAGAGTTCAGACAAATTTCTTCAACTTTAGTTAAGTATTGGTTTTAGTTTAGTTTAGTCTTAGTTATAGTTTTGGTAAAACTGCTGAAAAATTGTAGTAGTAGTAGTAGTAGTAGTAGTAGTAGTAGTAGTAGTAGTAGTAGTAGTAGTAGTAGTAGTAGTAGTAGTAGTAGCTATAGAAATTTTAGCAAACAGCTTTTGCAAAGATGTTCATGAATACGCAAATGCAAAAGAGCGTGGCAAAAAGAAAAAGCAACATCAACATTTGGTGGAACGAAAGTCTAAAACACGGTTCCAAGGCAATCCTAAAACTACACACAAAACCAAATCATCCAATCTATCAGCGTCATCAGTGCAAAAAGCATATAATAAAGACGCCAAAAAGTTATTGTTGTCATTAAAGACAGATCAAAGCCCCAAATGCCCAATTGACAAAACAGAAATGCAACAGTTTATGGCAAAATCAATGGAAAAATCTGAGGTCGATTGGAAACAGTTTGATGGGCATATAAAAACAAGCTTGGAGAAAAAAGAAACTGACATTTACGCGCAACCTATACTACCACAAGAAACAGCACTCAAGCTTGGAAAAATGAAAAACACAGCCCCTGGTATTGACAGAGTGCGCTATGTTAATTTTAAAGTTTTTGACAGTTCTTGTGAAATTCTTAGTGGCATCTACGACTTATGCCGACAACTGAAACAAATTCCACAATCTTGGAAAATCTGCAACACAATCTTATTGCACAAGAAGGGAGACCAAACGGACCCAAACAATTGGAGACCAATTGCAATGATGGTCACAATCTACAAGCTTTACGCGGGAATTTTAGCTGACCGAATTTATCACTGGGCAAAGCAAGAAAGCATATTCTCTGAAAATCAAAAAGGGTTTGACAAATCAGAAGGTTGCTATGAGCATGCCTATGTACTGCAGTCTATAATTGAGGACGCTCGATACAAAAACAAAGACCTTTGTATTGTGTGGATCGATGTTGCCAATGCTTTTGGCTCTGTAGCTCATAATCTTTTCACAGGAGTGCTGCATAGAGCAGGAATGGACGAAAGTATGATTCAAATTATAAATAATTTATACGAAAATGCGCAAATGCAGGTCACAACTACTAATGGCACCTCCGATCCATGGCCGATTTTATCTGGTGTTAAACAAGGCTGCCCTTTAAGTCCGACTCTGTTCAAGCTGGCAATCGAGCCTATTCTTAGATCAGCATGCAGTCTACAAAATACTTGTGGCTACTCAATAAAAGATTACACTTGCTCAGCTCTAGCTTATGCAGACGATATTGTCTTGGTGGCAAAAAATGCTTCTGCAATGAAACAGTTGATCGAAGAAGTCGAAAGGCAAGCAGAGTGGTGCAAAATGAATTTCAAACCAAGCAAATGTGCTTCAGTGACGATATCAAAAGGCCGAGCAGTTCACGAGCAATTTAGTTTGAAGCTTGGCTCAATCACCGTTTTAAAAGACGGAGAATTTTATAAATATCTTGGTGCACCAATGGGCAATCGCTGTGATCAAACACCATATAATCTATTGCAAGATTTACAATTAGAATGGTCAAATGTGGTTAAAAGTCAGTTAGCTCCATGGCAGAAATTGGATGCTTTGGTGCGATTTTTGCTTCCAAAACTTCAATTTTTGATCCGTGGATGCAGAATTTTTAAAAAAGAGCTGCGCTTGTTAGACAAAAATGTCAGAAAAGGTCTAAAAAAAGCTTTACGGCTGCCTAATCAAGCTGCGACTAGTTATATTTATGCTGATAAAAATATATGTGGACTCGGCATAACACCTGTTGGTGACGAATACGATTTATTAACAATGGTGCACGGCTTCAAACTGTTAACATCGCCTGACCCTGGTATTAAAAGACAGGCGTGGAGCCAATTATCAACAGTTGTGTCTAACTATCTACGGAAGACGGCCACGATTGAAGACTGCATCCGTTTCTTGAATGGCGAATATCGCGAGCTACCACTGCGAACCTCCACGTTTTGGATGGATGTGCGAAAAAGCTGCCGATGGCTAAACAACAAGATAAATTGTCGATTTCAATGGATAAATTGTGAGCTAGTTATTAATTACGGCGATACAAATATTGCAACAAATAATCGACACTTTCTGACAAAACACCTGCGGCAAGGATTGCGTAAATTTTATAGTAACGATTTGGCCAAACACCCAAGCCAAGGAAAAGTCTCAGCTTGCGCTTTAGAAAACAAAAATGCTGCACATGGTCATTTTCACAGTACTGGGGCATACACTAGTTTTGGCGCCTACAAATTCATTCACCGTGCCAGATTAAATGTAATCCCAACAAATGCAGCCTATAAGCAGTGGACTGGAAAAGGAGACCCTAGATGCCAAATTTGCGGATATTCCCGGGAAACTCTACCGCGTGTACTTAATCACTGCATGAAACATTCCGCCCTTTACCAACTGCGACATGACACTATTGTCCATCAGCTAAAAAGAGCAATTCCGGCAAAAATGGGATTGAAACAAGTCAATGAAAAACCAAAAGGTGCAACGATACGGCAACGGCCTGACATCACAATTATAGATTATATGCACAAGCAAGCATATTTAGTTGATGTCAGAGTGTCATTTGAAAACGGACCTGGCTCTCTTCAAGTTTCAAGAACAGACAAAGAACAAAAATATCAACAGTTGGCCGAAGACATGCGAGCTGGAATGGGCCTCAAAAGTGTTCAAGTATTTGGATTCATTGTTGGCTCGTTGGGCACTTGGCACCGACAAAACAACTACACTCTTGCCAGTCTGGGGGTTTCTAAGTGGTACTCAAGGCTGATGCGAAAGCTGATTTGCTCCGACACTATCTACTGGAGTAGCCAAATTTGGCGAAAACACGTGGAGTTAAAACTAAAATAAGATAATAACACAAGGACTAGAAAAGTCTTTTTTTAATATTAGGACTGTGCATTGTACTAAGTTTCTATTAATGTCCTGTACTGTACTACTCTACTCCTCTATGCTGATGTACATGTATGTTAGCGGTGCAATAATAAAAAAGTAGTAGTAGTAGTAGTAGT